>CAAKHG010042326.1:0-25278 GCA_901007715.1 Dactylopterus volitans | reverse complement strand
GACAATGGTGGTGCTGGTGACTGATGAGGCTGATGAGATGATAAAGTTGAATTTGCGGCGGAGGAGGTGGAGGATGACGGCGGCGTGAGTGAGCTGAGGGCAGAGACAGAGTCATATTTAAAAAGACAGCATCTGCTGGATGGATGAGGCCGGAGGAGGAAACAGCTGGGATCTCAATGGAAGCATGGGAGGAAGTGGTGAGATGATTGAGATGAGCGGATGGCAGGATGGAACTAAACTAAAACATGCAAATAAATAAATAAATCAATCATGACGCAATGAAACACAAAATCATTCCAAATATTTATACCAACATTCACAAATAGCGCTGAAAATGCGGGGAGAGCTCAATTTAGGTCTCGGTTTCTTGCTTCCCATCTACAATCTCAGGCCGCAAATCAGCTCATGAATCAGTGTCTGCTTTGCAATAGCCACATAATGTCTATTAATGAAAAAAAAAAAGGAAAAAAAAAAAGAAATCAAGCGCAGATGTCGAAAAAAGCCACAAGCTCCTACGAACATCGGGGCTGTGTGCCTGGCGAGAGTGTGGCGATGGCGGCGGTGTGATTCGTATAACGACGCGCTGATTACGACTCGCTTTTATTGAATCTAATTTTAGACAAACTGCCATCAAGAGCGCGGCGCCGCACACATGAAAACAAGCGTCTTTGGAAGCCGGCGCCGCTCGGATGCATTCGCACTTACGGGGTCTTTCGATGCGACCCGCCGCGACTCGGGCGGGTGGGAGGGGGGCGCTGATCTTTACATGTGAGCCATTAGTTAAAAAAAAAAAAAAAAAAAAATCAATTCAGTGTTTTTTGAGAATCGAAACGGCATCGCAAATATAATTTCGCAACACTCAAGGGTATCAATATTTTTCTTACACCCCTAATAAACAGCACTCTCTTTTTTTCTTGCTTAAGTGCTTTTTTTTCTCTCTCCCTCCCCTTGCATACTTCTCTTTGCAGCATTCACAGAATATAAAGAAGCCCATTTTTCAAATGAAACTTAAAAGCGGCATTGAACACTATGCCTCCCAAATGCTGATTTCGGGGATTTGACACGGAATATCAAATTATCTTTTACTTTTTTTTTTTTTTGAGCCGAGGAAGAGCCCCGCTGGAGTCCCACAGGACAGTGATAGCACCTCGTCAAAGAGGACGTCGATCCGCCGCAGCGATGCCTTTTGCTGCATATTTCTGCCAAAACACGAGCCAGCAGGGGGGGGTGAGAGGTGGGAGGAGGGTGGGGGGGGGCCTACTGGGGACAGGATGGGATGGTGACCGGTACGTGATTACATTAACAAGAGTGGGTGAATAAGTTTAGACAGGCGGGGACCGAGAGAGCGAGGAGCCGGTTAATCCGCAAGTCAAACCCTGTCACTCTGCTGCGTTTCACTGGAACAGCGCGTTTCGGCGCCGCCGCTGAGGGCTGAAAACATCGAAACAATAATCATCTGCAGCACAGAGAGAGTCACCGGCTTTGCGGGGTGGTTTTCACTGAATATCTCCCCGAACTTTCCATCTCTATCCACTTTATTCGCCGGAGGACGATAAGAGCGGGAACGAGGAGCTTACTTAGTTGGTGGATGTGAACGGGATCCGAGGCCGGGCCCAGCCCTCCCTCACTTAGCGCCTGGATGTGGATGATGTAGTCATCTTCATCCTCGGGGAGGTTCAGCTCCGCTGTGGTATTGGCGGTCGTGAGGGTGGTGACCTCTTTGTGTTTGCCTCTCCTGTATGACAGCTGAACGGCAGAGAGGAACCAGGCGGGTGAGAGGGACGCCAGGGCTCGTTGCTGCGGCGCGGCCGCTGCGACTGAGCGCCGCGCGTCTGGATGGGAGCCATGCATGATGCGGGGGGGGGGGGACACTCTGTATCGAGGGTGCGCGACTCACTTGGTATCCCGTGACCTCTGACTCTGACTCCATTGCCATCACTGGTTCCCAGTAAAGAGACAGCTGAGAACCGATGAGCGTCCACTCGACATTCAGCGGCGGCTGCGACGGCGCTGCGCGGCGAGGAGAACAAATCAGCACGGCGGCGGCAGTGTTTTACTGTCACAAATGTCCGGCTTTCATGTTCAAACTGAAACCTCTTTGCTGGCGAGCATAACCCAGTATAACCCAGAACAGTTCAGCAGCACGAATTGCAGTCTCAACAACAATCATTAAAATATTTCAACACCTTTCTCAAACATGTTCAATTAAAAAAAAAAAAAAATCAACATAAAACTCTAGAGGGGAGAATTTATTGCAGAGCTGTTGCGTTATATTCTATGGTAAACACGCAGCGGTCAGAATGTGACGCTTGATGTGTGTAATGGTGAGTGTCTCAGTGTGTGTGTGTGTGTGTGTGTGTAGTCGGTGTCAAGATAACTGTCCTTGTTGGTGTTTTTATCATGTATGCCTCATTATGCGACATGCAATCACACGTTGTGCTGCTGCTGTTTTTAGCTTCTCATAATCAAATTCTGCTGGTTCTAACTGTCAATTTTTTTTTTTTTTAAATTTCATCTATTCCTCGCGTTTCAAGATTTGTAATCTCGCTGATGGGATTAGACTACACCCCCAGATTGAGGTGAGGAATCGCAGGTATCTGCTGTGGCTTTTTTTTGTTTTTTTTTTCTCTCTCGCCACAAAAGAAATTACGTTTCTCAAGCAGCTAAGAATAAACACCGGATAATTAGCCTTATTCAAGCGCCTTTCCCCACCTCTCCATTATCATCAATGCGCACACAGGGCCGGGCGGCTGAGTGGCGGGGCGTCCGCGACTTACGTGGCTTTTTTGTGGTGACGTTGATTGCGGGGAGGAAGGGGCCGGTGCCGGCTGTGTTGAAGGCGCTGACCGTTAGGAAATACTGCGTGATTCCTGCCAGGCCGCTGACCGTGACCGAGGTCTGGTTCCAGGGCACCCTCACCTTCCCCATGGTCTCCGGTTTGGTGTCGTCCTCCCAGTACACAACCTGTCGGAGGCGGGCGACGAGACGTTACACTGCAGCATTTGAGTGCAATTATTTCTACTGCAAAGCCTCCCCCGAAAAAAAAAAAAAAAAAGAACCTCCTCGTGTTTGTGTTTTGATGTCTAAACTAATATGTGCTGTTGTTAAACGATCACCTCAGGGCATATTCTCTGAAGACAGATCATACTTTGCTTTTTACCTTTGCAGCAAGATATTTGATCTGACATTACAAAGCTCTTAATAACTCCCGAGGACTTATGACTTTTCAGCTCCCGCTAACGAAATAAAAAAAAAAACAACCCAAAGTGCACTATACATCGGCGCAGGAACTAATGAAAAGCATATTTTTTTTTTGATATGATTCATTTACTAATCATTTAATCTAGAAAATGTCAGAAACTCCCACATCCCCATATCGCATCTTCACACAGCAAATGTGTCGCGCTCCCGAGCGACAGCAGGGTTTACTGAGAAAAACAAATATGGCAACGGTTTAATAAACCTGAAAGCTCCTCTTTATCTCCAACGCAGCAAGGTCACTGCACAGGTAAACACTGAACCGCAGCTAGACTCTCATAACTGGCTATGCTCACATGCATATTCAGGTCCCATTATTATTACAAATATAATATCCAGAGTTTGACATGGCCATGTAAAAAGCACATTACGCCTGGTTATCCCTAATTGGGGCTTGTTCCGAATGTAATTCTTGTGTAGGAACATTCTATGGACATAGAAACACCCCCTCCCCCAACTGACATAGCATTATACCTGTCAGTGGGTTGGTTTTTTTTTTGTTTTTTTTTACAGCACTTAGCAACACTGACAGTTTACGGCGTCTCACTCAGCTCTGTGTGTTCAGCCTGACAAGCATGATTTAAGATGGGAAACGCGTGACCGCAGCTTGAAAAGGGAGTAAATTCTCCCGCGAGGCCTTCATAGGATGCCGTTGTTTCACCAGCTCTGTAGGAAAATAATAAGCCGGATCTGCGATAGGGTTCCTCAAGATGTCCACCTGAGACCGAGATCGGGCTTTCTGATCGATACCTGTTGTGTGATCAGATGATGAAGGCGATCGACTTTCATTCCTCATAACTAAACGTCCATAATACGTATCTTGTGAGCGTCGACGATCTCTATCTAAGTATGAATTCTGATTTCCCGAGGCATAACTTATGAACCGGCAGCTTTCAAACCATTCATGTATGAAACGTCTCTTTTAACTAGGGAATCTCCTCGCTGCGACAGTGTTTTTTTCGAGTTGTGACACAGATTTAATTCTCTCTTCATCAACATTACCGGTCACTCAGATTTGTGCTGCTGCATGTTGTTTGTTTCTCCAGTTATGAAAATTGGAGGACACGGGACATTTGGATTAGCATTTAAATAGTAATTAACAATCAAGCACCAAAATTGAGTGGCTCTCTCTGCACTCGCTGCGTTAAATGGATCTGACCAACGTTTAATGGGTTCTTTTCTCGGTCCCCGCTTCACCTCTCCACCAACTTTAATGAAAATCATCAGCGTTCTTGTGTCGTCCAGCTGCGAGAGAAGGACACTTCAAGAGCGCACAAGTCTGCCAACATGGGTGCAATATTTAGCGTTAGCAGACAGAAACCACGGGCGGAAATGAAATCATTTGGAGAGTAAGACCTGCAGGAAACTGAGAAAACAACATGTCTGCTATCGTTGGCATTTGATGAGGCTGCATTTTAGGCATCATTTAGCGATTATTATTCAAAAAAAAAAAAAATGAAAACGTGAAGAATGACACAGGGATCAATAAAGTTTTCTGATTCTGATGAGATATGAGCGATAAAAATGTCCAATCTCGTGATGATAAGCAAAGAGGAAAAAAAAATAAATTCCTCATGCTAAAACCTACAAATGTCACGGAAATGTCACGAAATTCTCGTTAATGAAATTTGAGAAAACCATCTTAGAGCGCTAAGCGATGCTCATACTCACTTACAGGTAAAGTAAGATCTAAAAAAACATGGCCTCCCTAGGTGGAGGCAATAACGTTGTTAGCTATAAAGGTGACCATTTTCACTCTCTCCAACAATGAAAACACATTCCGTAAAGCTTCCTCGACGCCGGCGCGACGCTGCTTGACATCTTTCATCAGCGTTCATCGAGTCGGAGGATCACAGAGGAGACCGTTCTCGAAAGGTAAGAGCTCAGTAAATTAAGGTTCATATTGTTACGGCCTAACAATCTTCCCATTCTGCTCGACGGCGAAAACCCCGTATTTGCGCTGTGCTAGGACGCGCTCTGGCCGCCCTGCACCCGGCACGTGGTCTCAGACGTGCATCCTTAAGCGCGGTATCATGATCCGCCGTAACCGACGGCGCCGTGAAAAGGCATGTGGACCGGCAATTTCCCTTTGTCCCCGCTGAAAACAGTCCTGACATGTTTTCCTGTCACGCGGGCACAAAAGGAGTGTATAATTTGGATATAACGGCGAACCCGCGGTGAAGCGGCCGTTACCACGGCGACGCCAGCGCTTGGACGTGATGGCTTTGAGGTGCGACGGGGGTGACGGCAGGCTTTTGAATTGTGTCGCGTTTGATTTCTGCTTCCACTTAAAAGAATAAAACGTACCTCGTAGCCTAGAACCCGTTCAGGGGTGAAGGAGAGCGCCTGCCAATTCACCTCAATCTCAGAGGCTGAGACACTTCTGGCCCAAACACCTGCCGGCGTCCCACTTGGCTCTGAAAACAGACAACAGGAGACTGAGCACTGCCGCCTCCCCCCACCAGCGCAGAGATGAGCAGGACAAGCCTCTTCAATTTTTCACATTTATCACCGCGCCACGTTCCCGTTGATCTCCACTTGTTGGATGAATCATCGCACACAGGTGCTGCTGGGAAATAGACCAGCGCCGCGCCGCGGACCGACTCCCTCTCAGCGTGGTGGAGAGCGAGCATGGAGCTAAACGCCAACCCGATCCCCGCTCCTGGCACGGCCATTCAAAAGAGTGGTGATATTTGGAAGCAATCTGTCTTCTCTTGCTTGTTTGACTTGCGAAGGGTTCCCAGATTTCAGCGACTGATTTTTACAGATTTATTTGGCGCAACTCTTTGCTTTGTGAAAAAGCAAAAAGCAAAAAAAAAAAAAAAACCCCAAAAACAAACCCATTCATCTTCATTGGCTTACCGATCTCGGCGGAGTAGATGGTGACCACGGGGCTGAAGGGTCCCTGGCCTTTGCTGTTGTAAGTGCCAACTTTGACATGGAACGGGGAGAAGGGCGCGATGCTGTCGTTGCGGTACACGTAGCGGGACGCGCCGGGGGCCGAGGTGGCCACGTGGGTCCAGCTGACGTCTCCGAAGGCGCGGAAAGCAATGATGTAACCAAAGCTCTCACCATTCTGCAGTTCTTCGGGGACAGGCTGAGATTGAAACACAAAACTATAGTGATATTAAAACATATACAAACCACTCACGTTCATCCCGCCGCTGGGCTGACACAATCACACCCACTCTCGTGACCCACAAATTGCTTTTGTGACCCACCTGATGAAATGAAATGAGGAGTAAAATGCTCATTACAGAAAGTCTGTGCAGCTTCAAAAATTAAGTTATTCCTACTTATGGAATGAGAAAACTCGAATCATTCAGAGATTTGGCCGACTAATGACTTCTTCCATATCCACCATACTTCTCAGTTACTCGCCTGGTTTACTTCATCGCCAGATTTGGCTGAACATCAGTAATTCACAACAGACCCGAGCCTCCGCATAAATGACAATAAATGTCAAATTCGCTGGCTCTGCTTGCGTGTGATTTGCCGCCGCTGCCTGGCTCTCGGGAGGGAACATACTTTAAAACCAACCACGGACACGTTGGAGCGGCATGGAACATAAGACCGATGACTTACCTCCCATGTGATGACCAGCTCAGACCTGCTTCCACCTCCTCCACCCACGTCACCTGGCGCTGCATCAGGAACTGCACAACACAGACCTCGTTCAGCCCTCTGAAGGCTTTCTGAGCCACGCAAAGTAAAAAAAAAACTGCCGCGATCTTAGAGCACGGTTTGAGATATTTTGCGTATAAGCCAGCACGATAAATGATCTGAAGGGAATCGGGTACCTGCGTCCTCCGTCCTGGTCTTGACCGACACTGGGCTGGGTTCTCCGACACCAACGCTGTTTCTGGCCAGCACCCGAAACTCGTACTCCACCCAGGCGTTAAGGTCCACCACGGTGGCCGTCAGCGTGTTCCCATCTATTATCTCTGGCACTAGAAATACACAGGAAGCATGTACGGCAGTGCTCACGTGTGAAAACAGAAGAGATGAAAGCGGAATAAAACGTGGAACACGAGGCAGGGCTCAATTACATAATGACGAAGCTATTACGACGATGACGAGGCGAGCTTTGGATGCGACTCTCGACCCGGGGGAGCGGCAACCCAGCCTGAGGGCAGCAGTTTGGTCTCCATTAATTTATTGAGCTCTTAAAAGTAAAGTCCATGTCAGTTGTGTCTCTGATAATGCTGTTAGCAGCACTCTGCTGATTTTCAACCAGATTCCTATCTCTACAGTGTGGATATTATACGCAAATAAAAAACGGCCAGATCCCCTCAGTGTCGCCTGCGCCCAGACTCCCCCAGAGTCCAAAACTACAGACCGTAATTCCTCGCTTCTCGCGCGACCTCCTCCACTCACAGTCGGATCGGGGGGATGACTGGCTGCACACCGCACCCGTCCATCCTCGCCTCACCCAACACTCTGAAGCTGTCTGACGTTGCGGCCTCTAAAGCCTTCAGAGGACCGACTGCCAACGATTCCACACTGCCCGCGCAGCCATTGCGGCACTAATGGACGTGTCAAACTCTAAAAACTCCCCATCCAACATCAACAAACACAGGCCGACGGCGCCACAACAGCCGTCAAAGAGCTATCGAAACTCTCGGCAAAGCAGGACACCAAACGGCGGTGAGCCGAGTTCGTGCGATAGGCTCCGCATGAGCCGGCATCGTAAAAGCGTCCATTGTGTGATTTTATGCGGCAACGCCAACCTGTTGATAACAAGCGGCGCCATTACGCCGACTCGGCGCTCAGGCATCCATTTGGTTTCACTCTGCTTGGCTGCTGGTGTTTTTCCGCCACTTTTCTCCCGGGGATCCTGAAGTAACGTTAAAATCTCCAGCTCTCTTCTGCGCGCGCGAGCCCCCGAACCTTTGCTGCAACATTACAAACACGCTGCTTCTGCCACAGATCCGAACACTGGAAAGCAGCTGGCCTGAAATTCCTTGAAGCGCGGCGACTCGTGCTGCATTATTACCGCACGGAGTCAGCTCTGCTTGGCTCTGCCGCTGTGGCGTCTTCCTCCTCCCCTGCGCTGCATTTCCTGCAATCTGGCTCATATGAATAGTCCTGAGTATTAGATGCCGGAGCGACACCATTAATCTGCTTTTTCCTCCAAGCGCTTTAGACAGTTTACAAAGCGGGCGTGGCCTCAGAAGGCGCCGAGCCCAGCGCGTTCGGGGGATTGTAGAATTTTTTTCTACATTTTGAGCTAAAAGCAACACCAGAGTCTTCTTGATCATGCAGTGGCAGTTTCACAGCCATTTGCACGACTCCACTGTATATATGAACTCGTTTTTATTACAGAACCATCATCCCTGCGGAGAAGTTTTCCTTTAAGATTCTGAGTACTGGACCACCGACTGTTACTGAGGTTTTCACACGCGTTGGATCTCGGTCCTCCAGGAGATCGTCCTCTTTGTCTCTTCCCACTGAGTGTGTGTGGAGTGTGGTGTGAGTTCTATGTCTTTGGCGTGAGTGTGTGTGGTCTGTCATCCGTCCAGCTCTCCGTGGTGAGAGGGAGTCATTTGGTTGGTGTTTTTGGCAAGCCATCCTCCCACTTGTAAGCTTCATTTATGTTATTAGTTTACCCGCAGTTCTATAATCATCATTAGACATCTTCATCTGTATTTCTTTCTATCTGGGTCCGTTCTGTATAGACGGCATCCATTCCATTGCGTGTCGGTCCATCCCCGGTACCTCTCCTGAGGTTTCCTCTTGAGGCAAATTTGGGATTTATGACAAGGGGCAATATTAATAAAACTGAATTGACCACATGTGAGGCAATATAAGAAGAAAAACTGCAACGCTGAAAGAGAAACACGTTAGATCATCCTCCTCTGCCTCTACGACGCGATAGCGGGATCCCATGACATTTACTGCAAATGACAAAGGAGACACTCATTTGCACTTGATCAACCAATCAGATGGCAGGGGAAATATTGTTTACCAGCTCATCTGGCTTCACCTGCTATGTTCGTGACATACTGGGGTGAGGGGTGGGGGGCTGGCGTTGGGGGTAGAGTGGAGGGGAAAGGGGGGGGGGGGGCAAACAAACAGCTCATATTTCTTTAAACCAATCTCACGAGTCTTGGGTATCACTAAACCCAGGATGCAGCATCTCTTTCTGTGGATTCATCACCTCCTTCCCATTACACGCCACCTTTTCATCTTTGTTAATATAAAAAAAATGATTTTTTTTTTTTTTACGTTAGCCTCGGTGGAAGGATGCTATCTACGGCTTTAACTTAACATTTATCAACATCTTTCCCCTGCCTTTCGCTGTTGCAGCTTACTGGCGCACCGTATTGCGTGTTGATTTACTTCCACGTCCCACTGTTGTCTGCGTCTATTCTTAGGTCTTATACTTGACTCATTAAGCACCATCTAATTAACTGATAAGTAACCTACATTACAACCTATATTCATCCGGCAGCTCCTTTGAACTGCCGATGAGCAGTTTCAGCTGAGGCAGGTGTAAAGCCCCATTAAAGTGGTTCAGTTGAGCTCATATAGCAACAAAGACGTCTAGTTCTCTAGAGCAAGATTCCCTCTCCACCCTCCATCCCCCCCGAATCTCCCGTCTGCTCCCCTCCACCCTGCCCCCTCCTGCCCTCTCTGGCGCCATCATTCTGCGGCTGACCGTTAACCCTTACCTCCCTACAGATCGGGGAAAGAGGGATGAAAGTGTCTCTACGGGGATCCATGAATCGTCTGAATTGGATCACACGCGAGATGAAAATGTGCAGTGCTTTCAAGTGCCGCCTACCTGTATTAACCCTCTGCCAGCCGACGGTGAAGGGGGTCCTGGTTTGAATGAGGTAATTGGTTATGGGGCTGCCGTTGTCCCTACCGGGGCTCCAGGCCAGCTGGGCTGTGCTGTCTGTCACCTCCTCCACCGTCACCGAGTCTGGAGGGCTGGGGGGGCCTGGAGCGACAATCGCAAGAACAGACACCATGACGTACGCACACATGGAGGCACAGACGCGGCTACGGCAACGGGGATCTAGCTGTCTGCTCGCACACACTGGGTGGGTGGGGGGGAAAAAAAAAAAAAACCACGAGCAGCACATTTACTACGCACGTTTGCCCGAGAAGAGGCGTTCACCCAAACAACCGCGCTAATTTGCTGAGTTGAAGGCTTTCGCACCTTCAAGTCGGCAACGCGGAAAAAAAAACAAAAAAAAAAAACGCGGTCGAAAGCCTCGAGTCTGGTGAGACGCGCGCCGTCGTGATGCCCCTAACAAGCAAGTCGAGATTCATCGTCTGACATTCACTCATCTTGTAATCCCTCCCTTTCGCGGGCCTGCTGGTAACTGAGCGACGGAACAGCAGAAGCCTGCACACGCGGAGAAGTCAAATTAAAAAAGCAAAGCGGAGAGAAAGAGCCGGACCGTCTTGAAGAAGCGGAGTTTTTTTATTATTCATTTTCATTATCCCATCGGTTACGCGGTGTAATGTTTTACTTTAGCCTCGACTGCTGTTTCCTGTCCTAATGAACGTGTCAGCTCATCAGAAATAATAGACCACTAGAGAGCTATGAGACGGACCACGGAATAATAATGACTCACGCTAATCACTGGCTCTGAAGTGCCTTCTACTCCGAAGCTAAATATTCTAATTATTAAAACAGTTAATCATTAAAAAAAGAAAAAAAAAAAAAAAAGCAAAACAAAACAAACAAACAAACAAACAATCAATGCGTTGGGAAAATAAGCATCAGATGTGGCGTGGTGGCGCCAGCGGAGTGGATGTGTGCATAAATGCGCTCAGCATGCACACACAACAAAGCGTAATTGTGCTGCTGTTTTGTTTACAGAAGACTTGTATTTGCTGCCCACGTACATTCACCCTTAAATCCCGGGCTTTAGAGATATTGATCTCTGTAAAACTCATTAGCAGCTCTTGATTAGAAAAAAAAACCTCTAATACACTGTCCTAATTAATACACATTACCGAAGCACACAATCAAGGATCAATTCATTATCCTCTTAATTATATTTCATTGGCTGAAGCAAAAGGGTGCCGTCAGTGTTCAGATAATCAGTTATTAATATGGACAGGCTGTCCGGGATCAGGGCAAGTTAACGGCGGACCGCACCATGAATACAACCATGAGAATATTATTTTGAACAGAGTATTGACAAAAAAAAAAAAAGTGTGTAAATGAACCACTGTAGATAAAAAAAAGGGAAAAAGTGATGACAATATTGATAAGTTGAGCGGCGTCGGACCGGTTTTCGGCGAGGCGCGCTCGCTCCCCGCGCGCTGTCCCGACGACGATGATGATGATGATGATGATGATGCAACTGTCAAACCGGCACAAGTGCCCACCGAGCGGCGTGAATACCAAAGCGGCGGCGATGCTATCTGCACAGCGCGACCTTCTCCCAGAAAGCACAGCCGTTCAGCGGAGTGTTTGCCGAGCATCGCCGAGTGGCATCCAAAACATTTCACATCGCCATTGTGAAAAAAAAGGAAGGGAAAAAAAAAGAAAGAAAAGAAAAGAAAAAGGAACCACACGATGGCTCGGGGAGTCTTTATGTCGGGATCATCGCTGACCTTCAGCGCGACGCGAGAAGTGGAGCAACAAAGGACAAGGAAGAAAAAAAAGAAAAAAAAAATGAACTCCCTGAGTTATTGAGCGACAATTGCGGGCTAATATTACACAGGCGTAAATACGTGCCTGCTGCCGAAGAGCGCGAGCGGCTGACGTAACCGCGCGATAATAAACGTGCGTGTGCGTGCCGCCGCTCGCGCCGACAGCGCGCGCACAATAACCATCATCCTGCATTATTCAGCCTGTCTCGACATTAAAGCTGCGTTCTGAGCGCATGTAAACGCAGTCAGAGGGGAGGAGGGAGGACGGCGTTTTCTCACCTCCTACTATTCAGCCGTCCAAATAGGGCTTTTTTTTTTTTTTTAATGTGTCTAGGATTTGAGACCTCCTTAAAAGACAAAGGGGGGAGAGTTGAGTTCTGTTTTTTTGTGCTCACGTCTTCCAAAAAAAAAAAAAAATATTTCAAAAGATTCAGCATCTTGTTTTCAGAGGGATAATTACAGTCAGCAGCAGACAATGTTGACAGTCCTCTCTGTGGGTGATTAAGAGAGGCACTTTTAATTGAAAAGACATCTTCTTTTCCATTGTATTGGGGCAGAGGCAAATACAGTATAACAACTTAGCCATAAAAGACAGACTTCACAGATGGGTTATAAACTGTGCATTTGCAGGGGGTTTCAATGGCAGATGCCGATATTTAGGAAGCATCCAGCAGGGAGGCTGATACTGCTTTCTATTATTATTTCTATTGGACCGAATACATCAGTGGCCTTACCAATGAGATATTAAATGCTGAACTTCCATGAAGAGTTTGTGGGTTTTTCATAAACCAAATACATGTCCACAGGAGATCAAAAACCAAACTTTGGAAAAATTAAAAAAAGTTAAACGGACCCGGTGGAGCAACAGGAGACTAGTTCACCTCGATATTACGCTTTCTGAACTATTTTGATGTGGAATTGTAGCCGGAATTGTGAGGAACTCCCCACGCATTGCCATGAAGGTCCGTACCTATTGTTTCGCGGCTGCATTTTCATCGCTGTGTGTCCAGGTATTTCAGGTTGTTGCCTTCACAGGCAGCGCGCCCTTGTCTCTGAGACATGGACGCTAACGATGAATTATTAATGGAGCAATTGTCGTTGCCGATTTTACCAATTGAAAATGTAGTAAGCAGCGGTGCGCATGTCACGGACCGTTTCGCCTCGGATCGCCTACATTGATTTTTATACCACACGAGGGCGAGCTCCACCTCGGAGAGCTCACTGGCATCAAAGGGGAAGAATTCCAGGTTGGGAACATTGGACCGTAGAGGAGGACAGTTCTCGATGCGGATAGGATACAACCGCATCGCCAAAGTTTTCCCGACAAACCAACATGGCGGCATTTAGTACGAGGAGGCTGAGAGGAGGCTGAGAGGATTGAGTGTGGATGGAAAACGACGTGATGCTGCTAAAACGTGGTGGAGGGCGAGAGGCTTGGCCGATCCCACCCCTTCCCCGATCCAATTACTCGCCATGATGAAAAGCCATATAGCGGCATTTTACACACAAGCCACAGCTACTCTGACCGCGCTCCCTTAGCGCAACAAATACAGAACTGTAACTGAACAAACCTGAAAAATTTAAAAAAAAAAAATCAAAAAAACACGTGCAATTTCTAATTTACTATGAATTGACTAATCATTGTTGATATGTTTAATGGTTAAAGACAATGCATGACATTTTCAGCCTTATTCTGAGAGATCGCATTTGGCAAAAAAACAAATAAGAAAATAAACAATGCGGATAGCTTTGTGCTTAGCTGCCAAGTGACGGCTGGCATCGGCCAATGCCAATTATCTCGACGCGCCACTAAAAAAAACAGCAGGATTTCTTAATAGGACAACTGACTTCGCTGGGATAAAATGCTGAAACTCCTCACATGGCCGCCGTCGTTTTCGAAGACGTTTAGCAATGTTGGTCAAGCGGAGTCATTCTTTGCCCTCAAGGACTGGTTTTCTGCAACTTCATGGTTTGGTGCCCCGCGTTTGTTTCAAAGAACGCGAGATCCATGACAGCTGCCACGAGAGGGATGTCAATGAAGTCGATCCATTCCCATCTCCATGGCCTTCAGACTGTTTCTGCCTGAGATCAGCTGTATATCTACGGAGCCACTCGCCAGATGGGGAAGAGCGTCCATTAACGCTAGGGAGGAAGATCTTAAACATGCTAAAATGAATCACGGGTGGGTATCCTTACAAGATAAAGATATGGATCCAACCTTTTCAAATCTTGACACCAAAATCATCTCTCACCTCGTCTGACATTTAACATCTTTGCGTGGAGTCAATTTGCCGGGCTCTTTGGCATTTTTTTGATCGAAGCCGGGAACACCCCCCCTCCCTCTCGCTTCTCAGGCTCAACAAACCTGCTAAACAACACAAAAGTTGTCCTGTTGTGTTCCACCCGATGTAGCTCCTGACAATAGTGTCCCCCTGGAGCTGTACACGCTGCATGGGTGAGCACAGACAGGCCTCTAAACATACCACTGTCAAATGCATTGCTACGATATAGAAAATTGGCCGCAGCAAAGGAAGGCAAACGCCTCCCAAACAATTCCCCCCAGTGTCGTCGTGGCCCAAGTTTCCGCAAACATTTCTGAGTGCAATATCCAAGAAAAACGATGCCGTTGCACTTGATGCAATCAAGCGGCCGGCGCCGCAAATAAACGTGGCATAAACCGGGGTTCTTCTGAAGGCATCCAGAATGATTTTTTTTTTTTTTTTTATGAGAATATGAACGTTTTAGGTTCACCGCAATCACCAGCTGGCATAAAACCTGAGTTAAAAGGCCTAAGTGAACATTATAAGCCCACAAAGCAGTGCATTCAAATAAAGTCTCTAAAAATGTCCTTTATAGGCTCCATTTTCCTTCGCTTTTCATGGTGCAGCTTATTTGGTAACACTTAGAGACCAGCAACAGCTTATTATTCTGGACTGCTTTGTGGCTCTGACTATCGCTCATTTAACGTTTGAGACAGAATTTTTTTTCTTTCCCCCTTTTCTTTTTCTTTTTCTTTTTTTTTTTCCGCGCCTGCCTATTTAAAAGAGGCACCCTAAAACAATCCTGGCTGTGAGCCCTGTTTTAACTAGTGACTGCGGAGCGAAGACGAGCTTTTCTTACCTTTCACAATCAATACCGCCACGGCTGACAGGCTCTCCACATCCGTGTCCACCACACAGATATATTTGCCAGCATGGTAAAGCTGAATGTTCCTGATCATCAGATCTCCTGCTGTTCTCTACCAAGTAGGAAAGAAAGCTTTATGTAGCATGAAAGATAACAGACTGTGTGACAGCTTATTAAAGAATGTAGTGGAGCATATATAAGGTGCAGCAACATGGAGGTGCCAGGAACATTTGCACATTTTGCAGTTATTTAGCTGCCGAGTTTGTCGAGGGAAATCGCCCCCGCTGCCGCTGCTGCAAAAAAACAAACATTAAATGCATTTTACGCACATATCTTCGCAAAATTTATAAATAAATAAATAAAAAAATATTCATAAATTAAATGGTGCATCACGGCCGCCTTCTGCTGTACAAGATAAGGTGAGAAAGCTCAAGGCTAGAAATTCAGAAACATTGCAAGCAGCAAAAGGGGAGTTTTGTGTTTGACAAGGCCTCGGCTGCGTGACGTCCTTTTATGCAGAGAGGTCGTCAAACATGACCTTCGAGACCTGCTGCATGGAAACACACAAACAAGCCTCCGCTTTTGAGATCAGTGGAGAGGTTTTTGGCTGAGTGGAAAAATGACCCTTGAGATTCTCATCTGCAAAGACACCCAGAAGCAGAAAATGGCGAATTGGTGGGGAAATCCTTCTCTAGGCTCTGGCAGGGGGAATGTAGCAGCCGAGCCAACGTGGTTTAATTATGGAAATGACATTCCTTGAAGCGGCAAAGTTGAGTTGATAATCTCTTTGGGCTGGGGACATTCAAGCATTTCTGGGGGAGGGAGTCTTCAGATAAGAATATTGTCAGTCAAACGCAGGCGCCAAGAATGGTGCGTCTTGAAGGGTGTGGGGATTGCGCTGAAAGAGTTTTGCCTCTTTGGAGTTCTTCCACGCTTTCATTCCTTTTCAAGACACCTTTTTTAATGACGTGTATCCCCCTTTCTGCTCTGAAGAAGTGTGCAGCCGGCGATGTCAGAGTGGGAGCTGAAACGCTTTTGAGACCAGCAAAGTATTTAATAAAAAAAAAAAAAAAAAAAAAAGATTACCCAGGAAGGCTGCGCTCGAGTAGAAGTGTACCCAATAGGATGACAACCTGTCTCAATGGCTGAGCGCGTCGGCAACACGATGATTTTTGTGTAGGAAGTGGATTTTTCTATTCACAAGTACAATTGGAATGTTAGAGTGGCTGCACGATCGCTTCCATCCAAAGACTGTCACATTCTCACATTTTATTACGTATCCAATGAGGCTTTAAGAACTGTGAAAAAGGAAGGCATCACATCAATTTTGAGCCACGGTAAATCTCCGAGAAATAATGCGATGTCAAACCACAAGCTGTCCCTTTTAACTAATGGCATGGATGAAGTGAAGCAAGATGGGGAGAGGTGCCAACTGCCTATTCGCACGTTCTGGGACGGGAATGACTGCGGGTCACTCACCCCACCCACGAGCTCAAAGTGACCGTCACCCTTGGCAATGAGCTGTCCGTTGAAGGCCCAGGAGAAGGAGACGTCAAGGACGGGGTCGCTGGTGACCTGACAGGGTAACACGATGCTCTCGCCCACAATGATATCCATATCCGCTGGTCCCTGGGTGATTCTGGTTGGATCTGCCCCACATATAAACACATTGTGAGAGGGAGTTATTTCTGTCGGGGCGGCTGCCAATCTCACATCCGACACCAGACAGTTTCACAACGGAGGAATGAGCAGTGATTTGTCAAAGAACACTTGTGATAACAACACTTGTCGGAACACAAGAATATGCTCCGTATTACTGTAAGCCATTTCCAGCGCAGTATTACCTGCGTAAAGGCAACTTTCATTAAAGATAAGACAATTAGGGCGATAACATGCAGCTTGCCATATAATGGCCTAATACGGGCTGACATAACACTGCTAATCTTCTAAGCTCCTGATAGCAATGACAATAAAATATGAATCAGATAGACCTTCATTAAATAGGCTGCTCTCTGCATGGGGAACAAAATGAGGGGCACTGCACCAAAGTCTGTTTATTTGGATAAGTCTGCCGTGCTCCAAAATTCAAGGTAATAAATCTGCTGGAATCAAATAAAGAGGGTACAACAAAAAAAAGAGAGGGATTTGCTCTCTCGCTTTTTTATCTTTTTTTACAGACTGTCAAGGGATAAAAGATGACATGTGAAGAGCGTCCTCTCAGTTTTTGGGCTTGCAATAATCAATGTCTGGGTCGTGGCTCCATGTCACAGACTACATTATGGCCTTGAAAAATACCCCAGTAATTTAAAAAAAAAAAAAAAAAACTGGCCTTGGCAGTTACAGCAGCAGACAATAGAATCTAGTACATTAATAAACCCAATGAGATTCCCGGAGAACACTACGGCAAACACACTTTCAACAATAACAGTGTCTGAAAGACCTCCTCACTAACATTTTCATCGCCTGCACTCTGGGAACTTTCATTTGTTGCAGTAAATTGGTTGTTTCAGCTGCTTGAGGAAAACAATGATAGAGTGCTTTCTCGAATGGCTTACAAGTGCATTATTGAAACGGCTACAAAATGCAGTCTGACAGGACCAGTGAAATAAACCTCTTTGAGTTGAGGTTTGGTAAAGAATAACATCACCTAAAAGAAATTTGAAAAAAAATAAAATAAATAAAAACATCCAAAAACTGTGTTTAAAAAGCCATAGAAAGACCACTGAAGGCTGCAGCTTAATCATGCAGAAACCCCAAAGATAGCAACTTTTGAACTATTCCTCAGAGCAAGCTTTAAAGTTTTCTATCCACCAGTTATTGACTCTAATGCCATGGACTCCGTGAAAAGCAGTTTGTGCGTTAAAACCCCGCGATGCACACAAAGTTCGGCTCAAGTTTAATCAATGTAAATCAAATCCGCAACTGAACGGAGCTAGCAACTTGTGGCTAACTGGATAAACCAGGCTAACGGCGCTAGGAGAACCACCGGTGCCTGATCTTAAACAAGTCTTTTGATTTGTCTGAGGAACGAGGGGCAAGAAAGGTAGAATAGCAGAAAAAACAACCATCGCAGACCTACTGTGAGGCCACATTGATCCAAAATAAAGCTTAATGTAATATTTTGAAACGTGTTACGGCAATTTCTGAGGTGACAGCGATGGAGCCGTCACCCTCACATCAATAACTCTAAAATTGGAATTTAGATCCTACCTGGGTCTAAGGGGGACAAGAGCTATCCCCCGGGCATGACAACGGTAAGCTCTTGCTTCATAACCTTTCTTTTTTTTTTTTTTTTGCGCGTGAACTCTGCGCCGCCAGCTTCCTCTCCAGCTCGAAAACTGTGTGATGCACACTTATCCCTCACACATCCCTGTCATACAGCAGCGCTCTCCCGTGTTAATATATGGCGCGCAGTAAATTCTGCTTGCTAAGTGGGATGCACAAACACAAAAGCCTACCAGTGACAAGGAGCCTTCCAGTTGTACTCGACATGCCAAATCTATTCCTGGCAAAGCATGTATAGCTGCCCGCATCAGACTTGCTCACGTTGGCAAGCCTCAGCGTTCCATCAGGAGAAAGTGTGATCCTATAGGAGAGCATCCACAAAGACAGCAGTTTACAAGCCAACTCCAGTCAATAGACAGTAATTTTATCATTATATAAACTCAGTGTTCTGTCAGATCACGGTGAATCCGGCCGTGAAGCAGTTTGTCTATATCAGAATCAGTTTGATTGCCTGAAAATCTTTGGACGCAAAAGGCATACGCTTCATAGAAAATCATGAGCTGATTGTGTGTGCGCGCGCGCGTGCGTGCGCGCGCGCGTGTGTGTGTGCCGATGCACATACTGAGAATGGACATCGGCGTCACGTTGCAGCGTCCTCACCTGCAACTCTCTCAAATAATGAAGGTGCTTTCAGACTTATTTTTTGGTGTCTCTCAGCCGAAACAACAAAACACACAGTTTGATGGCGGTGCTCTGAAGCAGCGTGGTTTCAGAAAATATCATTCGAGTCAGTAGACTGTAATGTATTTATGTCTTATATCTTTGCATCTGATGTTTTATTCATGTTATATCATTTCGCGCTAATGAGAGTCAATAATGTTTGCAAACATTATCAAACAGCTTTCTAGCAGCTAACGCTGTGCTGTGAATTTAATGGTGGGGTTGCTGTTGCTGTTACGCTACCTTATGCGTTAGCTTCGTGGGTAGCATGAACCACTTAGCAGTAGCTACATTATTATAAATATACTCATAAATTATGTCTTCATTGGATTACGGTGTTGGACGATGGCATGCAGTTGATGTAAATAAAAAAAAAAAAAGCTGTGCGACAGAAATAATTGTTGTATTTAGGCAACAAGGGGGTAAACCAGACAAGATGCTATTTAATGAAACGCGCCGTTATCTTAAATATAACGGCAGATGTTTCTGGGTTTGAACATCATTGGAAACACATGGGGTCAGACGAGTACAGAAATCAACAATACATACTTTATAGTGCAGATCTAGTAGTTTTTGGGCATTTTCTACTGCCCTCAGGTTTTACCTTTCATTGGTGTGGATGGGCAAGTTTCCTTTCTTCCATAAAATGCTGGCGATGGGATAGGCTTGGGGTTTACACTCCAGCGTCACTGTAGTTCCTGCTTTGGCTTTGAGCAAAGCTCTGAGAACGTTCCCTGTGAAGTCTGGAGGAGAGGCTGGTGGAAAACAGTGAACAGGCTTTAGCGCAAGACTGCAGCAAATCTCACAGGGTTTTTATAGCAACAGGGTAGGAAAGTAAACCAGAAAACATTTGTAATTGCACTCGAAAAACGAAAAAACAAAAAAAAAAAAGTTTTTTTTTCTTTCTTCCCCATTTTCTGTGATTACACGAGGAATGAACGAAAATATTAAAAGAAATTTCAAGCAGTGGATCACATTGTTCAGCTTTAACATTTTGTTCCTGTCCTCACATCCTCTACATGAAAGTAAATCAGAGTGTCTGGGGGGGGGGATTCTTAATATGTTTGACCCTCGCAAAAACATTCTGACTGACCCCATTATCGGCTAATCCAGACAACCTTTTCGAATGAGAGTGAAATGACCTTTAAGATTCTTGAGCAATGATGATTTGAGGATAAATGCCATCCTACCTAAAACCATTAGTTCGGCGGCAAAATATATAACGCTGTGTTTATTCTCGGCCACACACTGGTACATGCCAGCATCGGCGAGTGTCAGCACCGACACTGACAGGACTCCATCCTCCACATGGATCCTGCCCTGCGAAGAAAAGAATGAAAGAAAGTAATTATCGCTTAAGGGATAAAGATAGCTTTGGCTTTGCCCAGCGCACTCGGGCAAAAGCTTAATAATCACCGGATTGTGTTGGAGGCGTAGTCGATGACAATAAATCAAGTGAGGCAGTTTAGGAGCAAACCACATTTTTGTTAAAAAGATATTACCCTGCTGATTCTCACCACTGTGTCACTGAGCTCATAAGATTTGTTTCTCGGTAGCTGAATCAAATTGGCAGGAGACAGCTTTCATCGCTTGGTATTAATACACCTAAATTATTTCCCTGCACAAGTATTAATTACAAGCAGCCTGGCAACCGGCGCTGGAGACGAAAGGGTTAATGCCATTTTGGAAACACGAGAGAAGAGATGTCCGCTGAGGAGGTGAAGAAGTTTAAAGAAGTAACTGCAGCAAGAGTGAGGGGGGGGGGGTGGTTGTTGGTGGAGAGCTGGGGGAGGAAGAATGTGTCTGGAGAAAAAGAGCGAAATTGTTTATACATTTCATCTATAATGGCGACATAAGAGGGGATAGAAACACGAGTAGAGAAAAGCAATTTGCCTTCAATGTGCGACATCGGAATAAAGAGCATAAACAGCATTATGTCATTAAAAAAAATAAAACCTCAATAACAACATCATTATTATGATTAATATTATTATTACCATCATTATTCCTAGGTCATATTTGCTGTCTAGTTCAGACATGTGCTAGGCAGAAGAGGAAAAAAAAAAAAAATCTCTGCAACCTTAAAGTTCAAAGCTGTGGATCTAAAATACACAACACTGCACGCATTTCTCTGATTGCCTGGAGTGTACCATGTATTTCACAGTAGATTAAGCCCATTGTCCTTAAATCAAGAGGAGCTTAAATATGCACCATGAATAATAAAAAACCAGCGGCTGACTCCATTCAGACGAAATGCACCAATCTCCTGGGGACTACACTGATCCACTCTCTAAGACTGTGTAATCTGCCAAGGTAGAGCGGACTAGGAGACAGTTACATCCACGTCTCGTCACCGGCACACCTCGCCGAGATGTTTACACTCTCCTTTCATCTCCCTTTGAATTGCGCTTGGAAAAAAAAAAACAGTCATCCGTTTGACGCCAGACTCTTGAGGGATGAAGCGAGGCTGAAGATTAAGTCTTTGAAATGAAACATTGGTAGGTGGCAGAGGACAGGTGGTAATTTACCTCCGAGAGCAGCTGCTGGCCGTTCTTCAGCCAAGTGTAGGAGGGCTTGGGCTTGCCATTGGCTCGGCACTCCCAGTGCAGCCTCTCCTCTATGGCCAGGGTCGTGTCCTTCATGGTCTGGATCCACTGAGGCTTGGCTGAGGGAACACAAATAAACCCCAGTGAGGGAAAGCGCTCCCAGCAGGACAGATTTTGACCGAGCAGGATTATCTCATTAACGCCGCGGTATCCAAACAAGTTCAAAAGGAGAGCATGCCCAGATTGACAATCCAAATGAGCGGGGATGACTTTTGCGCGTGAAGACGGCAGAGGACGGAAGCGTGCGCGCGGGGGTTATCGCTCGGTTTCATCGCTTGAACGCATCAGCGTGTGGCCACCCGAAGATCAGGGCCGCAAACAGGTGGCCTCGCCATGAGCGAAACCCCGGCGTCGCCACCGCCTGTGTGTCATGAACATCGCTCCTGTCTTGTTTTTTTTTTGCTCATTCGCCAGGCACGCAAAATCCTTGCGTCTTGCCGCTTACACGCCTACGGCTTTTTTTTTTTGGCCAATTTTCTTGGGTGCTGCGGTGCCAGCTACACGCCGTCAATCCCAATCCCAATCCCCAGAGTGTCATTTTCCCTGCCTCGCTAAATCAAGGGGAAGCTAAGCGTGTCTCGAAGCCGCGCAAGAAGCGAAATGTAATGACTGAGGCAAAAACTGTAATCATCATTGCCTATAATCGCTTGAGAATGAGCTGTTAAATTAAAAGAAAAATACCAAATTGTAATTCTCAAAAGGATCCACTTTAGATAAACTTCCAGCGAAGACAGTCAAGATGGCCCGATATTAATACATATTTATCTCCATCAAGGAATTTCCCCGGCCTTGTGGTACTTTCACGTCTAGTCGTCAGCGGGATAATGCAAAAACTACTAGGACAATTTCCACCAAAACATGGCGGAGGGGAGCAGCGTTGACCTCAGATCTGTTTTACACAGCCATAAACTAGAATTGGCAGATATATGTGCTCTTGCAAAGTGCCCTTCTAGTTTGTACCTTCATAATTTTACAAATACTCATTTTTTTTAAAGGGAGCAAGCCAGAGGGGTAGAGGAGGCGCGGGTGGGATAGTAGCTCAGGTGTTCTTTTTGTTTGTTTGTTAAATCTTTCTTCTTGCACAGTGTGCTTAAAGAGATGCATGGTTGTATATGAATGTGAGATACGTGGCTATGCGTATGTGCCTTAATGTGGGTATATTGCTCGAAAAAAAAAAAAGAAGAAAAAAAACACTCAACAAAAGTCTGGGTACCGTAGAAAGCCAGTCGACCGGTGGCCGTGTTCTTGCCCATCTTGTTCTCAGCCACGCACTCGTACCCTCCTGTGTCCTCCTGCTGGAAGCTGGGGATCTCCAGCACGGCGTTTGCGTACTTCATTTTGACTTTACTGGGGAAGGGAACTCCGTTGGCCCTCTTCCAGGTGATCTCTGGGACAGGGCTGGAGGAGACAGTGGAAGGAAACCTCAGAGGGGGATCCAGATTTAGGGTTCCTTTTAAGTTTTATCACGCAGGTTATTGGCGTCTCTAATAGTCGTGCAATAAAGTGTCTGATGGAGCTTAAAGGCTATTTATTGTTTGTTTGGTTTTTTTTTCTTACAACATGGGCTAGAGTCAACGACGACATCACCTTACTCAAACGGTTTTCCATGAGGACGGGTGCTGTATTGTAAGAAATCTAATTGCCCCAGTAACTTTACCATATAGAAATCCTTAGGTCCCTCGCCTGTAATGAAAGACAGCAGAAGATTGAAAACATGCTTCATGGAATCCAGCTTACTTCCCAAGAGCGAAACACTCCAGCGTAACTGTTGATCCTTTTGCTGCGGGTACATTGTCTGGGAAATTAACTTCTATTTTCGGCTCATATTCACCCATCACTCCTATGAAGAGCAAGCACAAGAACTCAGTCTTCCATTATTCATGACTTACAAGCAATGTGGCTTGCATTATGGACCAAACAATGGCACTGTAAAGCTAACAGAGGACACATGAGCAAACATTTTCTCATGGGTAAGTGGAACATCACTTAGGTTTGCAGTCACAGCAGCGCAGTCAAGTACCAGCGAGGAATGACTTACATCTCTTCTTGGGGGAAAAGACACGGGTATGTTTGAAATCTTGTTTTGCTTTTTGTTTTGATTTTTTCCCCCCCCACTCCCATCTTGTTTGGCTGTTTATGAATTGTCTCGGAGTTTGAGTGGGCAGCTCACCAATCTCTAGTGTTGCATTGTTTTTTTTTTCGTATTCCAGTATGCGGGAGGACAAGAGAGGATCATAAAGTGATGCAAAGGAATTTAAATTTATGCAGCTCCATGTGGAGTACACTGAGTGGAAACTAACTGGTTGAGCCGGCGAAACACTCAATGTAATGGTCCGGTGACGTATGCTGTGGCTCATGTTTAATTTATTGGACAGGCAATCTTTCTTAACTCTTTCTATGAAAGCACAACAGAACAACAGACCCGTCGAGAGCTGGCCTGAGAATTCACGTAAAAGCACACAGAAAGCTTTTAAATGGAATTATGAGAACGCTAAGTCAGCAAAGACGAGATTTGCGTGCTTTGTTTGTTGGCCTACATTGAGGAGCAGCTATTTACGTACAGGCATACAAGTAAATAGTCACTTGGTGACTCAACTAAAGTGCAGCGCAAGAGGACAAAGAGCTCTCTAGTATGATAATTCAGGCAATCTTGAAAGGAAAGGTCCTTGCTACATGCTGAAAGGCGTACTTGTCAAATCATGGCGACAAGCTGGGTCTTACCATCTGTCCTGAGGATCAGAGATGTGGGCGAGCTGTGAACCTTGCCCTTTGTGATGCTGTTCATCACCACACATGTGTAGTTGCCCACATCGGAGGGCTCCACCTTGGCAATGTAAAGGTTTCCTGTCTGCTGGGAGACGAAACGACGATTGTCTTGCTGAACAAAGTACGGGTACTCGTTGAAGACCCATGCATAAGTAAGGTCTGGAAGATAAGACGAGTTAGGACACACGTCAGCCAACCCCGCACTCGCTGTGTTGGGTTCTTCTCAATAGCACCGAGTCAGAACTTTTCATAACTTCAGCTCTGAGGTTGTTTTGGAGGTTAAGTTGAAGGCTCAGCTAGAGATTTACCTCCTGAGGAAGTGGGCGTTCCACAAAGCAGCACCACTCCTTGTCCCTCTCGGACCGACACTGCACTTCTGGTGTGGACTTTGAAATGATCTAAGTCTGAGTGGGGGGAAAAAAAAAAAAAAATGAAAAGGGAGTCAACACTGCCGGATCTCACATATCAGAGTGGCACAGAACTGAGTAAAAGCTTTCAGCGAGACACGAACACAGGCCCATGACGAAATTGTCAAGAGAGATGCACTTCTAAAAATGCCTGGTAAAGAGAGGGAGAAGGGGAGGGGGTGTCTGTTTGGATACACATCCATTAACTTCTGTGTGGTCTGAATTCTGTTGGAGAGGCACGGTTCCATATGTGGACTCAAGCTCGCGGGTCACAACCATGGACATGAAAGGTGGGACATGCTGGTGTGGGGGGGGGGGGTAGAACCCATGGTTGCTAGCATCTGTCACCGGCATGTCACCTCAGCACTCTCCCTGTCCAATATGCCCAAGCAGAGTAATCACATATGTGTGCAGAGTGATGGGATCGGCTGCCTAAACAAATGTCAAGTTGAAAACACCAAAAAAAAAAAAAAAAAAATTAAAATGGTAAAGGTATGAAAACCAAGCGATATCAGCGGTTTCTTCATGTCCCTTGTGTGTGTGTCATATGT
>CAAKHG010042321.1:0-12292 GCA_901007715.1 Dactylopterus volitans | reverse complement strand
TGCCTTAAGACACATCTTAAAAGCTCATATTATGCTAATTTTCAAGTATAATATATTTTTATTCAAGGTTTCTACTAGAATAGGTTTACATGCTTTAATGCGCAAAAACCATGATTTTCCTCCCACCCTCCATTACTGGCGACACAGCAAACCATGCGGACCCGCAAACACACACACACACTCGATGCACGGCTTCCCAGATCCTAACTCCCCTACCCCCGATCACATGTGTCTCCCTTATCTCACCTCTGATTGCCAATTACCTCCTATGCCCAATGGTACGAAGGTGACGCAATGACAACCTCTACTCGCATACACACATGCATACACACGCAGCACAAATCTAAATTGGCTGCAACACCTTCTTTCCAAATTGTCACTGCTTTGCACGACCAAGAGGACACCTTACATGCATTTTCTTGGTGTATCTATATATTGACTCCTATATAGGTCTGTTTTTATCTTTTTTTTTTTACTACCTCTGTTACTAGTCTTTATGCTTATACGCTTGCATGGAGCATCTGTAGCAAAAGCCGTTTTCCCCCTGGGGTATCAATAAAGTGTTCTGATTCTGATTCACCCGCCATGTTTCATAAGGGAATGCTGCCACCATTGTGATAATCAGCATCCACTTTGCACCGCCACTGGCCGGGCTAAAAAAGAAAAAAAAGAAATTGCTCAAACTCAAGTCGAACTTCCCCTTTGTTTCCTGAAAGTATTCCACAAATATATTCAGTCCAACTAATAGCAGTTGTTGCATGAAAAAAAAAAAACATCATTGAAAATACTCACGGCTGTTTAGACTGAAGTGAAAAAGTGTGTCCTTTCATCAGGTTTCAAACCCTGATGAAAGGATGCCGGCTTTGGCAAAGAGATTTTTTTTTTGTTTATTTGTTGAGGGGGGGGAGTGTGTGTGTGGGGGGGAAATAAGCGCACACTGACATCAAAACCACTTCTGGCCCGCTGCGCGTGGCAGCCGGCCCAATCCGCAGACAGATTCAGTCAGTCTGAAGTTCAAAAAATAATTTGGTTCATCCGCAACTCATTTAATCGCAAACTGTGACTAGGACTCGCGCTGCACTCCCACTTTCTTCCCTCCAGCTCAGCCGGAGTGGATGGTAATGACACCTACTGTATGACCACGCCGGATAATGAGCACATTCATGCCACCACTCTGATAGCCGAAACCACAGCACTCTAATTGGGCTTTCAGTGGGGTTTCACGGTTCCTACGACACCAGTCAGCTCAAGAAAAAAAAAAAAAAAAAGAGGGAGGGGAGGGGGGGGGCAGGGGGGTTACTGTAAAAAAAAAAAAAAAACCAAAAAAAAAAAAAAAAAGAGGGAGGGGGGGGTGGGGGTCAGGGGGGTTACTGTAAAAAAAAAAAAAAACCCAAAAGTAAGTGACAGGACCTTGATGTTATCGCTTAAGACCACACAGAACAGCCGCGTCTCAGGCAGCGCCGCGTAATAATAACAATAATAATAATAATAAAGGCATCGGGTGCGCAAACAGGCGTAATTGGCCTCAAAGCAATCAACCCCGATTACCTGGCGCCGTAATTGGCTTCAGAGCAATCAACAAGGCAGCCGTCATTAAGTTGGAGCAGGCAGCGGCAGGCAGCGGCATGCCCGGGACGCCGCTTATCTCTGCCGTTTATCTGCCGGCTTAGTCACAGCTTTGGCTCCGGCGGCCGGATTACAACAGCCGCAGTTAATGCTGTAATGTACGCGGCGCGCCGCACAATGCAAACATATCGATTTGCCGCCGCGCGACGACGTCTGCGAGGGGCCGGCGAGGGAAGGTGGTGGTGGGAGGGCGGGCGGGGGGGTTTCAGTGGAGTCGTCAGGTTGTTAGCAGGTATGTAAATCTGTGCTGACAGGGAGAACGTTTGAGGAGGAGCTAAAGACACTCAAAGGCAACTGCGCCCCGCAAACCCCCACCACCAACACACACACGCACGCACACACACACACGCACACACACACCAAGGTCAAACTTTATTTGCATCTCGCACACAAACAGCGCCGCATGCTAACCAATCAGGAGACGTCCTGCGTGGGGAAGCCCCGTTCAGACCGAGACTCAAACGCGACACAACTCCTATCGGGCTCCGTCAGCGGCGTTAAATTGCTCTATAATAACATTTCAATCCGTTTTTTTGTTTTGTTTTGTTTTATAAAGGATTACATTGTGCAAGCGTGGTACAGGTGTTGTACTCTGCGTCTCTCGCGCATTAAATTAGGCCGACTCGCCTATTAAATTTCAGTCATGCCGATCAATATTGATTTGCAGCGGACGGGCAGAGACGGAGGGACGCCAAGAGAAGACCGGCCGCCCGAGCTACCGGTTCAATCTGCGAGTCGTAAATCAGCGCATCGTGGAGTTGATCCACGCTTTACAATGAACTGCGCTACAAAAATAAATAAATAAATACTGCTTCATCATAGATAATGAACATTACGTGCTGAAAAAAAGAAAAAAGAAAACAGCGCCGCGGTTGAACTGGGTCTTCTTTTGTTGCCATCCACAAAATAAAAGCTGCATTTTTGGATCAATTTGACGAGGCGGTTTATAAAGTTTTTTTTTTTTGTTCCCCCCTGTCTTCATAATGTGTCACCAAGAGGCAAAGCAACATTATATACATATAAACGTACATATAGGGTTTGGGTTAGCAGCCTTAGATATCCATAAACGGCGGTGGCTGATGCATATGAGGTCCATCTGTCTCACTGTTTGTCAGCAGGACATGAGGAAGAGGTGGAAGTAGCTTCGCCGTCTCCTAATGGCTAATCAATGTCTGCCTGCCAATAGTGAGACACTGTGGCACTTACTCCTTTCACAGTCTGCTCGCGCTATTCACTGAAGCGCACTTACATAACTATTTGTCGTTATGGCTTTGGGTAAAACATTAAAACATCTAGTTTTCAGCCTCGATGGCGGCCTGACACGACCCAATCAAGCGGCGCCACCAGGTTCTCTCGCTTACGCCGCAAAGTATCTCAGCGTCCGCTTGGCACAAAGTCTTCAATTTGCCACCGTGGGGAGTATGTTTTTTTTTTGTCATATTTTGTGATTATCTCAACAGCCGTTGCTCGGAACGATGAGCTTTCATGCGCACCGATCAAACATAACATCACGACCCCCGCATGTTTACCACAGGAGATGATGGGACTGCGATACATTTTTTTTACGTTTCATGTTGAATCTCTATCAAACCTCTTTGAGAAAGGTGTTGACATTTCGATGACTGTTATTGGGACCGCAATTTGTGACGCTTTCGAACTGCGCCGGGTTACACGGAGAGGTGTCCCTAATATTTTGGCCATTCCGCTCATACACATTTGGGTGACAAAAGTTTAGGGACACCTCTCTGTATAACCTTAATACAGCGGACATATTTTAAAGATATGTTTTTGGGACTGTAATTTTTGAGACTGTTGAAATGTACTGCGGAAATATAAGGAACACCTCTCACTAAAACGCAGTGCGATTGAATACCTTCACATATTACAGTCCCAATTACAAACACTAGGTCAACACGTCTCTCAGACATATTCAGTTAAAAAAAAAAAAAATTCAACATAAAACTTTTCTCGAAGGGAGAATCTATTGCAAGGGTGTTGCATTACACTCTGTGGTAAACATGCAGTGGTCATAATGTTATGGCTGACTGGTACAATCCAGATAAAGATGAAGAAGTTTGACATTTGCACTATTAGATGAACTTGAGTCAAGAATAAGCGATATTTATTTTAAGATTCTACGGTCCTCCTCTGCACGAAAGGCCATCCCCCAACTTCTCATCACCGGTTCTAAAATTCCGTTTTCTTCCATATCGATGGCATTCACATCAGGCTCAGAGAGCGAATCTGGCAAACATGACACATTATGCGCGGCCTCAGCATCATTAAGTTGTTATTGTGAGCTCGCTGGCATGTCAACATGAGCATCTAGCTCAGAGCACAGCTGGACCTCGGTCCAGCCGCGCACGTGTCCTCTGACCTGCCTCCTCGCCAGATGTCCCTTCAATCTCTCGGGAATTCCGACTCGCTCATCTGCACAAACATATCTGATATATTTCGGAACTGGAGCAGCCAGATATAATACGGCGATAGGGGATGAAAAACAGGCCGATAAAACCCATCCCAATCCCCACTCAAATTAAATATTCAGGTAGCAAGGCGTAATATATAATTAACTTCTGCCTGCCTCAAAAGGAAAATGCCACAACTTCCGGGCTCTCTAAACAAGTTCCAGTCTCTCCGTCGACATTTTCCGCTGAAGCGCGCAGCCTCAGAGTGGATTCATAGATCCTCGCTCCTAAGCCGCTCTGCTCTCGCCTAATTGTAAAGTGGTTTGCGAGATCTTTGATGTTTGTCTCTCGGAGAATTTGCGGAAGCCTCAAACCGCCCGACAGAAGAAAAGACAGAGACAGTAATTTACTTTCACTCCGACGCCGTGAGGAGGGAGGGAGAGGCAAGAGCAGGATAG
This sequence comes from Dactylopterus volitans, assembly GCA_901007715.1. NCBI lineage: Eukaryota > Metazoa > Chordata > Actinopteri > Syngnathiformes > Dactylopteridae > Dactylopterus > Dactylopterus volitans. The sequence continues at coordinate 7,800 of CAAKHG010042321.1, read as the reverse complement.
AAAGGTAAAAGAGGGGAATAAAGGAGTAAAAATGGAACTTAGGGGTGTGGGGGCGTGATTTCAGAGTTTTCCAGTGAGCCATAAATCATTTGCTATCACCAATCAGCAAGCTCATAATGCTGAAGAGGTTAATTTATCTCCGGGTCATTGGAAAGTATTTTATCCCTCTGTGGTTTTTTTGTGTTTATTCAGCTGTAGCTGGTGTGCAGCGAACCATCGCTGCTCACCTCAAGATATGAGGACTGAATTATGCTTTAACAACTGAGTAATTAACTACTTATTTGGAGTTGTGGGAGATTTCAGCTGAGTTATTTGCCTTTTATTGGTTTTATTGGAGTATCTAATTGGATTTGTTGAATGACACAGTATCAGGGCCATACCGAAGGGGGGGGGGGGACTGCTTTTCAGAGTAAAGCTGTAATATTATGAGACTAATGTCGCAATTTTACCACAAAGTCATAATCTTATGAGATTAAAGTCAGAATATTATGAGTATAGAGGTGTAAAGCGATGAAAAAAAGCCATAATATTGTTTTGAGCCATAATATTGTGCAAATAGTCGCACTTGTGGCAGCTGTAGACTATATAAAAGGTTTGGAAAATTTTGCTTATGAGGTGCTGATCACAGAACGTCCAATCTGTGAATATTGTGTAATTTTCCCACATAAAATAAATCATAAAATTCTGACTTTAATCTTGTACTATTGCAAGACCGATTACGTAATATTTTGACCTTTTTTCTTAAAAAGTTGGACTTTTTCCTGAGTAAAATTACAACTTAACACAATCCATTTTTTTTTCCTCATGACTTTTCCTCAAAAGCACCAGACTTTCTTTTTCCTCAGTATATCCCTAACACATAGTTATTGACCACTAATAAGTTTTTTTTCTTCTTATTTTAGATGTTGAGGATTACATTTGAGGACTCGAGGATACAATATTATAAGGTTGTAAATATCCACTTTTTGACAACAAGGCCAGCACAAAAGCATCGGGCGGGTGCCGATAAATCAAAAACTCAGGGTGTCTGAAAACGCAGACACTCTGAGTGCTGGTGCCACTGAGGATCTTACGGGTGATGATGTAAATCTCAGTAATAGATGAAGGGAGAATCACTGCATCGTCGGATTCATGCTGAAAAAATATGGTCTGTTGCATTTTCAGGTGGCATGGCAGGATATATATATATATATATTTCTTCTTCTTCCACAAAGCACTCACTCCAATCCAGACTTGTTCTATTATTCACTCTCTGGTTGGTTTGTTCTGCCGCCCCCTGCCACAACTCTCGGTCTGGATCTGTATTGCCATTCGCTTGCTCAGACATCATGATGTCTCGTTTAGTTTCCATTCCTCCTTCCCCTCCCGTTGTTGCGCGAGCGGCTGAAGGCCCAGACCGGTGGACGTAAACTGCGGGAGCAAAACAAAGCGTCCAAATTAAAAATTAAAAAAAAAGAAAAGGTTCCGTCTGGGATATTTCAGTCTGGTGCCACGTGGGTTCTGCTGAGCGGTAGATCATTTGGGCTGAGAGGCGGAAAGAGAGGTAAAAACGCCACGCCGAATCACGCCGCCCAATCACAGGTGTCAAAACGGGGAGGGAAACCCAATCTGTCCTCGGCGATACACGGCGGAGAATATGCTAATGAGGTCCTTTGAGGGACCCTGTCAACGCGCTCGCTTCCTCTTATGTCATGTTTATTCTCGACTCTAAATTGGACTCGCCGCGGCAGTCACAGCGGGGGCAGATTTACCTCCCTGTGGGTACTTCATGTCCACTGGCTGACGCGGCGACGACCGGGAATCATTGAAACAGCAGGGCTACGGCTACGTACTCACACACACACACGCACACACGCCAAAACGCTGCCGGGGCGACAATGGAAATCTAACAGAAAAACCGCCGACAGCGTGATAGGAGATCACATTTGTTGCTTGTCGATTATTTCAAGACACTTTGCTGAGGTGTTGCCAGTCCCCCCCCTGTCAACAACCAGGGAGGGACTGGTTCCGAAACCAGGAACCCAACCTGCTTCGGATGGGACGTAACCGTTCGGCCAGTGCAGGTATCTAACAAAGCTGTGACATTTAAGAAGCACCTATGGACGCACAGGCAAACCGCAGACGAGGTCCGCTGCTGCAGCAGAACAGCGGGAAACGCTCAGACCAGGCGGTGTAGAAGACAGCTGGGCCCGCATTTTGCATTTTTATAGGGTGCTTTCTCTCTTTTTGACCACATCCAGGAAGGAGGCGGTCTCTTGGTCCTCCTGCAACAACTTTATCAGCGAGGAATTAATGATTTATGAGTTGCAGGGCGCGCTGAGGTTTCCCTTTTGTCGGGCTTCAGCTTCCGTGCGTTTCGTTTTCGACTGAATCGCGGGACAGACCTTCCTCTGCGGCTCCCTCGGCGCGGCTTGTTCGCTTTGTTGATTTGCGGCGGCGGCGTTCGCCTCCGAAAAACGTGTGGCGCTTGTGTGTTCGGTTTGCTGGTTTTTGCTCTTTCAACCTCTCCGGTTGAGTTCATCCGGGCGAAATGACCACGTCCGCCCGCAAGGAGGGCAAAAGACAAAAGGCGCAAAGTGTGAGAAGAAACAGGAAAGATGGAATAAAAAAAAAAAAGAAGACATTATTTCTGGAAGATGAAAACAATGTGGTCCGTCTGTTCTGCAGGGAAGTTCAGACGTATATCAAAGCCGCCTCAGTCAAGACGGGTTCGACCGCGAGCTTGTAAAACATTGCACAGACACAATATTAAAAACAAGCTTCCCGGGGTTTACATGGATCTTCTGACAGCTGTCGTGGAAAAAAAAAAAAAAAAAAAAGTCTGACTGCTGAACAGTCCAAACTGGGAAAACAAAAAAAAAAAAAAAAAAAAACTGGACCGCCGTATCTGACGGGAATCCATCCAATCACGCAACAGCCAGGAAGCCATTCAAACACAAGCTGATGCACGCGAGCCAATCATCACTCATGGCTTCTCAGTTAAAATTAACTTTCAGAAATGTCATCGGGGGGGATCTTAGATTTCAATTATGTCACCCGAGAGGAGATTTAAATGGGAAGCATGGGAGGAATAAAGTTAAAATGCTTCATCACCGTCGCATGTAACAGCCAACAAAAGTCCATTTCTCTAAGAGGCGGGGAACAGTAGCAACAGGACGTTCAGCCGCTTTCGGGACGAGCGCGCGCTCAAATGAAAACTCTCCACTGCAGAAATTCAATTTCCAGCGGAGGACTCGATATTCCACAGGTCGGCCGCCAACTCCATCACGGGGCCATCCTTCTCCCAGCATGCATGACGCAGGCCTGACAACCTCATTCTGAGTCACAAAGGGAATTTCCATGCCGTGTTCCACCATTTGGAGGGGACTCAGCGGCGTGGTGGATGCTGGTCATCTGGGAGGTCACAGTCAAATTCGCTCTCACTTCGGCGAGCGCAACAAGTGAGTCGCCGCAAAAGTGGAAAAGTTTTACGACGGTCTGAAAGGGCCGACAGCCGCAGCGCTGAGAAATAACTGAGAAATTGCTTAAAAAGGGGGGGACGCGTTGTCGCTCAGTTCCCAGAGAATCCAGCCTCCACGTCGGGCCGATCTGTCAAAAAATGGCGGCCGATTGTGGGGGGGCGGGGCGAGGAAATTACACAGATCAGCCTCTGTTGAACTCTGCGTCAGAGAGAAATTTTCAAAATTAATAGATCCTGCTCGGAAAAGCAGGATCCTCGACGGCCCTCTTGGAATTGAACGGGGGGGGGGGCTTTAATTGGGGTTGAAACCAGTCAAAAATCCTTATTAGGCCTCATCCTCCATCTTGCGCGCGAGAAGTGATGCCAGTGGATTTCCGGAGAGGGAAGGAAGCACCTTGAAGAGAGACGTGTGACCGTGGAGAATAAAAGAGCACGGATCTAAAATCACGCAGGAAGTTCAGAGATGTGGCATCAAAGCCGGTGAGTGTCGGACTTTTATGGCTTTTTTTTTTTTGTTTTTGTTTTTTTGGGGCAGAAACTGGCAAAGGGAAAGTTTGGAAAGATGTTGCTCCTTCTCATCCTCACCCAACCTTTTTAGTCTCGCCTCGGTGTTTGTCTATAATTTACTCTGATTCCGCGCACCTTCCTCGAAGACGCGCTCCTTCATGTGCGCATCAAACGGCCAGCCGGCTGCTCTGCCGCTGGGATGTGGTTAGAAAACCGAGCGCCGGCGTCTACATGGTTTTGCAGGAGGGGACCGAGCAGAAGATCACAAAACAAAACAACCTTTAACGGAGAGCGAAAACATCGGAGGGTCGAAGGCGTTTTAAGCGGCGTTGAGTCGAGCGGTGAAGTGAAAAAAAAAAAAAAAAAAAACAGCTGCCAAGAAGATGACGGCTGATTATTTCGCGGGCATGTGCTCAGGCTTGGGTGCAGGACTTTGTGTGTGTGTGCGTGTGTGTGCGCGCGCGTGCGGCCCGTTTCGCGGGTCCGTAATCTGCATCTCCGCACGTCCATTGGATCCTTTTCCTCCAGAGCCTGAAACAATCTCCACGAAAAACAGCACGATCCAATTAAATTACAGTCAAGACCCTTCACACCCGCTGAAAGCAAACACTCACCCTGCCAAGGGGAAAGAAACAATGTGGAAGCCATCAGATATGAGACGCGTTAACTGAGAGACGGAGCGGAAGAGGAAGAGAAAAAAAAAAAGTGTTTTAGGCAATTAAAGCGGGCTGATTTTTGTCGTCCGGCGCCAGAATGGTTGAATGCATCGTCGCGCGCGGCGGAGATGGCATTTGCAATTCGATGAGAGGCTTTTCGAGGGGGAGAGGCTCCCCATGGGTTTGGAGGTGATGTAAGAGTCAATAACACATGACGGCAACAGCAAACACGTTTCAAACACGTTTCAATCGCGTTTCCTCTTCGGTTTCCTGCGCGGGGGTGGTGGGGGTGGCCTCCGTCGCACCGCTGCCGCCCTCTCGGCGAGTTAACTGAAGAGCAGTTTTCACGGCACGAAGCGCAAAAAAAAAAAGAAAAGAAGGCATGGGGAGGAACGCACCGGGGGGGCAAAAAACGGTGAGATGAACTTGCTCCGAGCGGCGCCATTCGGGCCGCCAGGGGTCCGCGCGAGCGAATTTGGCCGATGACTTCAAAAGGGCCCACCACGGAGGAGGAGTGCATCTGCGCGGTGTTTTTCCAGCCATGTGGGGGAATTCAGATGCAACACGTAGACCCGCTCGCTAACAGCATGGCGAGAGTCAGCGGTGAAAGATGGAGGAGGGGGAAGAAAAAAGAAAAAAAAAAAACTTCTGCAGAGAGCCGAAACTGTTGAGGAATTTCAGTGTTTCTCAGTTTTTTTTCATCCTTATGAACAACAATGAACTTGTTTCCAGCCATAATATTATGACAACTAATATTGTTTAGGTCCCCCTTGTGTCCCGACCCTTCGAGGCCTGGACTCCACTAGACCTCTGAAGGTGTTGCTGTGGTATCTGGCAACAACATGACAGCAGCAGATCCTCTGAGACCTCTTAAGTTGTGATATGGGGCCTCCATGGATCGGACTTGTTTGTCCAGCTCATCCCACAGATGCCGGGTTGGATTGAGATCTGGGGAACCTGGAGGCCGAGTCGACCCCTCGAACTGGTTGTCGTGTTCCTCAAACACTCCTGAAACACCGTTGCTTTGCGGCAGGGAGCGTTATCCTGCTGAGGGAGGACCGATAACAGCCCACAAGAGACGCAGTTCCGGAGATGTTCTGACCCGGCGGTCTGCCCATTGCCCTTTTTAAGCCTCTGCTGCTCATAACCGGTCAACTTTGAGGACAAAATGTTCACTTGCTGCTTGCTGATATGTCCTATCCACTGGCGGGCGCCATGGTAACCGGGCAATCGGTGTCATTCCCTTCACCTGGACATGATGTCATGGCTGATCAGGGCACACCTGGGTACAGTCGCCATGCACAAGCATACATACACGTATACTCACCTACACACACACACACACACAGACACACACACTAAACGCACCATGTTTCACATTTTCTGGTGACCTGAAATGATCCCTCGGTGCGAATGTGACATTTTAATCTCATCAAAACCCTTCACCTTAATAAACGTAATGGCTGCAAGAGCAACGGCAGAGGTGAACATTCGGATCATCGTTACTATTATCCCTTCAGGACCATTATTCAAGCCCACTTTCATTTCTGTATTGCTAAAGGTGGAGTATTTTGGTTCATGGAGGGTGGGGGAGGGAGCCAAACATACATAGCAACAGCGGATAAAAAAAAAAAAAAGAAAAAAGCGTTGCAAGAAATTCTCATCTAATGCCATTACGATTCTTACGAGTTACATTAGTTTTAATCTATTCATATTGGAATAACTCTGTGGCTGGACGGATTTGTATTGCTGCCTCCTTTGTATTTGCTTTCTCTCTCTTTTTTTCCCCCCCAGCTTCCCTCCAGTGGGGTGTTATGCTGCTGCGAGTTCAGAGGTGACATTAATAATGAACTAGTGAGACAAAGCTTCGCAATTTACAGGCCCAAACTCCTATTTCCTGCATACAGTACATCATCACCATGCCGGGAAACAATACAATACACCCATTCTTCTCTCCCCTCTCGCTTTTTGCTCCCCCACATTCCATGTAAGTGTATAAAACTTTAAATTGCTTAGCTCATAAAGAGGAGATGCACACCCTGAATTCAAAGTAAAACAAACAATGACAATTTAATTCAACGCTGAAGAAAAAAAAAAAGAAAAAAAGAAAAAAAAAGGCTCCAAATGAGCTTCAGGCCTAATAAAACTTTGTAATTACTGAAGAAATGTCAGTTTTTTAATCCCCACATTTGGAATACGTTTTTCACCTAAATGTCAATTTGTTGTTTTAGCCGCGGGTCATGCTGGGAAAAGACAAAATGAAAGAAGCAAAAAGGGGAAAAAATTTTTTTTTTTTTTTTCAAAGGCAGCGCCGCATGTGTGTGGGTGCGTTTGTGTATCAAGGGCACTCCTTCATGTCCACATATAGGAGAGATTTCATGGAGGGGCAGTAACAACAAGAATTACTGTGCTTTGGGGGTTGGCCATGCCACAGGGTTGCATGGATTGCCCGTGTGTGTGTATGTGTGTGTGTTTCTGTGTGAGTGTCGCATTTTGGTATCATTTGGAGCCAGTAGTGGAAGGTTTACTGAGGTCATAATGCATTTCTTGCTCGGTAAATGCGAGAAGCCGTTACCCTGTCAATTCTTGTGTGAACGTGTGTGTGTTTGAGTGTGTGTGTGTTTGTGCGTGCGGCTCTGATTTCGCGTTTATGCGCGGCACTGTGTGGAGGGGACCGTTTCCCTCTCCTCTAGTGTGATACATATTAAATTCCCACAACACTTTTATAGCCTTCCGTGCATTCCCAGCATACTTTGGTCTATTGGCCTGGTTATCATTTCGACCCGTAATGGGATCCATGCGATAAATATATATGTCTTATTTGAGGCCTGTAGTCACTGTCAATAAAAGCGATAGAGTGGGAGATAGGCCGGCGCTGAGTTATGTTGATGCCGGAGCGGCTCAGTTTCTTATGGGAATGTTGTGAAAAATGCACTCGCGCCGCGCTCAACACATCATTTTGTATCCCGCAGACATCACATAGCTCCAAACTTCCATTTTCCTCTTTATTATAAGCGACAAATGTCTCCCTCGAGCAGATAAATATTGCATGACCCTTCCACTGAAAGCACTTTAGAAAATGTCAAAAATGCACAAGAAGGAGAAAAAAAAAAAAAAATATATATATATATATATATATATATAGACAGAGCTCAGCTGGTTCTTTTTCAAACGGCT
>CAAKHG010042303.1:7924-22010 GCA_901007715.1 Dactylopterus volitans | reverse complement strand
CCCGCATCCCCTCTGATGTATGCAGACTGCGGCGCGATACAACTTCACTCACCTCCTACCTCCGTTCCTACTTGGTTTTGTTTTTTTTAAATAAAGAGCTGAAATTTCTTGGGTCACCCATGCCAAACCCTGCCGCCATGAATATTCCTGCGTGTGATCATGCTGAGATACACAGGCAGCACATTTACAACTAGAAGTGAGCTCGGGGGAGCGCGGACCCCTATCAAGGTCTGCGTATTTTTTTTTTTTTTTGGGGGGGGAGAAACTGATAAAAAATTCAGAGAGGGGAGTCAGCACATGCATGAATACATATCACCAACCGCCGTTTCGACCGGCGCTTTTTTTACTGTGCGGTGCTTGTTTAAGCAATGCGAGGCAAAAAAAATAAAAAAAAACAAAACACATATCATAAAAGCAGACTAATTAGCCGATAGGAATAAGCTCCGGGTTTTCATCCGCAATTAGACGCGGCCATGGTGACGGTAACCGAGAGAGACAAGGGCTCAGCTAGCAGGCACCTGCGAGACGGCGCATTCTCATCCCTCCGCGTCGCGCCACGCCAACGTCTTCCCCTTATGTTTTACACTGCAACAAAGCGTCTGCCGACACCTTTTAAATAACCAAAAACGCCATCGAAATGATTCATATTTCGTGCAGTGTCAGCGCTGTGGCTAATGCCTGGTTAAGTTTAGCAACACGAGGCGACCGGTTCGTCTTCAGGGGGAGGGAAGCTCGCAGGCGAGGTCACAAGAACAGAGCTGTTGCTCCGAGCTGTTGCTCTGAGCGACACCCGAGCAGTTCCCGGGCGCTGGAATTAATTGACAGCTCATCGCGTCGCCGCGCAGATGCAAAAAAGGCGCGACAAAGCGCCGCCGTCTGACAGCCTGGGACGACTGTGTGACAACCGCCATCGACCATTTTTTTCCGCGCCAAGGACGGAAGCGCCGCCAAACGCGGCGACGTGAAGCGTTTGACCGCACTTCCCAAAAGTGTGGGAAGTACGTCAAATTGAACAAATTTCCCCCTTTTTAAAAAAAAATTTCTGCACCTTTCTTGAGGGGTCATGGGACTTTTTGCTGAGATAATTGCATTATATGAAAGAAGAAAGATTTGTCTATGCACTGACTAGGTAGCTAGCTAGATATCCAGCTAGCTAGCTAGCTAGCTAGCTAGCTAGACAGATAGATAGATAGATAGATAGATAGATAGATAGATAGATAGATAGATAGATAGATAGATTGGGAAATTATTCTTATATCTGCTTGAACATCCCCTCAATGGCCTATTTCACAACGTTAATGAAAGCAAAACTGTTAATCGGAACCAACATCTGATCCCAGCCGCCCTTCCCGAAAAGAAATGGAACGGGTCCTGCATGTGGACGGCGGTGCAACGCCTCACCCCAGTTTCGTGAAAAAAATTAGCCCATTAGTTATTGTATGGCCCCGCTGACAGATGGACGCGCAGACAGGTAAACAAAGAGCGCATAAAAAATATCCTCCGCCAGTCGGCCTGTCCACCGAGCGGGTGAATACTAACAAAGCGATACATCTTGGACAAAGGCGACATACCATCAATCTAATTTGTTTTCTTGATGTCACAACATGTCTGCGGGAATGACGAGGAAGGGCCCGCTTGGTGAAAGCGCCGCGGCCCACCCGCTTGGCCCGAAGGCTGACGCTCGCTCGCATCGTAAGCGCTAACGGGGCATGATGGTTTTTGCGTCTGGAACCGATTTCCCCCCAAAATAAACTTAATTTCAAAAAGTTGACGTGATGATGTGCCAGAACTGTACTCGCATAATATGTAAGATCAGATCCTTTCCCGGTCACCGTCAGTGGTTTATGGAGGCAACGCGAGAAGCGTGTTGTTTTTCTGAAATTAGCCGCATCCCTTCTCCATCCACCCCAAACAGCAATCAAGGGGTTCGGCACCAATTTGTTTTTTGGCACCTGAGAGAGCGTGCGTGATCTCGTTTCTAATATTTGTTAGGACCGGAGCTTGACCGGTGCCTATGGATAAGAGCGGTTTCAAATTTGCATCCGACGCGGCGCCAGCTAGCCCCGGGGCGCACACAGGACAGCGCGGATCTGTAATATGATCCCCGTATCGCTCCTAATTGGACGAAGTGGTGACGGATGAATTAAGTACGGAATTCCTGATATCTTCTGATGGAGGTGCGTCCTCCTTCCAGGCTCTTCTAAGATCATCCGTGGGGAGGGGGGCGTGTCTTAGACCCAGCATCACGCTATCTTGGAATTAGATAAGCTTTACTTAAAAATTGGACCTGAAGAAAGAGCTGTCCCACGCGGCCCACTTGGCTACGATGGTGTTTGTTTGGTCTGGGGTGATGAAATTCCCTTTGAACGGGAGTCTCGTACGTCCTCGCCGCTGAGACGCCCAGGTAGGAGAACAAACTATATTCAGTTTTAAACAGCATCTTGCTATAGTCCGGGGGCCCGCGCTGTGTTGTTGATGGCAAAGAGAGTTAATTTACAGCCTGATAATTGATTGAGAGATGCAGGGGCAGAAAAATAGGTAGAGAGGTTTTGGGATAAAAAGCAAAAGGTCGTCGGCGTAGAGTGCGGCGGCGGCGCTCCACGTTACCTGTCCCCCAAAGCGCGGGGCTCATGAGGCGCCCCCGGAAAGTTCCACAAAATAAAAAGCCTTTGACAGCTGTGAGTTCGTGCAAATTGAGGCTTCTGGGGTGAAGACGTGGTAATTTGATGCAGAAAATAAAGTTGAGTCTTAAACCAAATTTGTCCAGCGCAGCAAATAAGCAGATCAAATACTTTCTCTGCGACTGGGGGGGGAATAACACACTCTGGGACGTTTTCCGAGGCGGAGCGGACGATATCAAACATTTTTCGGGGGTTGTTGGAGTGGGACTGTCTGCTTTAATGAAATCCGGTTTGATCTGTGCGTTCCCAGTATTTGAGCTATGACCTTGACTGGGATTTTTTTTTGCTTCCATGTTTCAGAGGGACGCGATCGGCCGCGCGTCCCAGCGAGCTCTGTTCAGCCCGGTTTTGGCTGACATCTGGCCATCCCGCGGCCTGCTTGCGGCCGGGGGTCTGGCAGACGGGAGCAGACCACCCATTTTTATTGGTATTTGGATGTAACTTTCTTCGGAAATAATAGCCGCAATCCCATGTCAGAGTTTACTTTCGGTGTGCGTGTGTGTGGATCTCCAGAGTGTCGGTGGGAAGGCATACGAGGCAGAAATACCCTCAAACAGTGTGTTTGTTTTGGGTTTTTTTTTTTCAGAAAAACATTGTAGAAAATCATTTCAAATACATTGTTTTGGTCACCCGCGCTTGGTACAGTCGTGCGACCGAGTTATCGGCTGAAACGGGGAGGGATTTGTGTGTTTTGTGACGACGACGAACGCGAGGCCTGCGCACACCGACCGGCGGGCCGTGAATTATCGCCCGGTTCCGCGAGGCTCCACTCTCGCGAGGCAAAAATGACGGCTTTTAATTCTATGTTTTGCTCTCCGGTCCCAACTTTACTGCTTTGGCTGACACTTTTTGGTTGACAGCTACTACCCCCCGCCGCACCCATCCTCCTCCACACCTTCTCAATACCGGACTGCAAACAAGCACAGCTAATGACTAGCTAGTAGCAGCCAAAGAGCCATACATGGGGGCGGCATGGCTCAGTTGCTGGAGTAGCTGCTCGGTACCTTGTGTGGAACAACCACAGAAGCAGTTTTAATGAGTCTGGCTGGGTGTCTGTCTGTCTGTCTGTCTGTCTGTCTGTCTGTGTGTCTGTCTGTGAACACAGGAGCATCACAACCATAAGAAATACCCAAACCTCAACAGGTGTCTGGTCTGGTCGGCCCCTCGTTCACCTTTTCTCTTTAAGAGCCGAGAGTTCCAAGCGAGGCGCCCCGCTGGGCCTTTTTATGTGCAAAAATCTCATGAGGCCCGCTCATTGATTCGTCATGCGACGCCCCAAAAAATGTGAGCCAGAAGGAGCCATTTATCTCCAACTTACTGTTTTTTTAAGTTTTCCCGATCCTTTACCCCCCCCCCCCCTCACGTCCGCAGAAGTGAAAGGAGCCAGCCAAGAGAGCGTCATGGTGAATTTTCCAGGACCAGGCTCGGGGCCAAGCTCCTCAGATGTGACAGTTCTGGGCTGTGGTCTGGAAAAAGCCTGCTGTTGCTTTCTCGCCATATTGCCCGGGCACTTACTCCGCCGCCACCACGGCATGAAGATGTTTTAAAAAAAAAAAAACAGGCTAATGGAAGGGAATTTGCAAGCGTGCCTTGTCTGCGGAGCTCGTGCTTTTTTTTCTTCTTTTTTTTTGACACGCCGCGCCGGCTGCTCGGTGACCTTTCGGTTTTGTCGGCGGAAAAAAAACCAAAAAAAAAACAACAACAACAGCACGGACAACATTCGATCAAATATCCCGGCACCTCATAACGGGAATCAAACGCAATCACCGAGACACCCTCACCTTACATAATTGTATATAACGGCCGGGCATAGTTTCCTCTCGCCGCAGTTCATCCAGCTATTGACCAGTTTTATCCCACCGGACATTGAGCTTCTCCGGCTGACAAGGCAGCGGCAATCTATAGATATGTCTGCTGATTTAGTTCTCCCCGGGGCGAAGGATGGAGAGGAAAACAAATAGACTGGTGGACGGGGAAAGGAGACGGGGGGACAAATTAGATGCTGCCACGAGTGTGCGGGTGCGAGTGCGTGAGATATATATATATATATATATATATTTTTTTTTTTTTACAGTGAAGGGTGATTTAAAGGGAAGGAAAGTGCCGTGAAAAGGCGGAGGGGAAGATGATGGCCAAAACATGTCCGATGAATGATGCGATGAAAGTGGCGACGGTGGGGAGAGAGAGAGAGAGAGTGAGAGAGGGAGAGAGAGAGGGAGATCGATCGGGCCAGAGAGGGAACGCGCCGGAAGAATTCGGAGTTGTTGCTTTTCTTTATTCGTCATTATTTTTTCTCGGATGCCCGTCTGCCGCAGCCAACCGCTGCCGCCATTCTACACAAGCATCGTAATGCGCTTATATTATTACATACGTTACACCGATTGTATGATAACGTACAATCACTTCGTTTATAATTTGATAATTTGTAAGATACAGCAACTTAAAAATGCACGACATATGGTATAATAATATATAACATACAATTTACATAATGTCAAATGTATAACCCATCTGTGTGGGTGTATGTGTACATATACTCCAATTATATATGCAGTTATATCACTACATGTATAACACCTTTTAACCTATCATATGATAACATACAATAACGTCATATAATTTAAAACAATTTCACATAAATACACATAATGTAGTATTATTGTATGTCATAAACTAAATATTATATATAACGCCTTTTAAGCTAGCATATGATAACATACAATAACTTAATATAATTTATAACAGATAACATAAATATACATAATGTAGTATGATAATAAGTCATAAATTATAGATTTTCCAAAAGTATATCATCACACACTTCATGTATACCTGTATATACATATATGACATATATAATGTACTGTATAAGCCCATGCTACATATCCACATACACACTTACATACGTACACCTACACACATACGCGCATATGCCGCCATCTCCACGTATTACATTCAATAATCATAACTTGTTAAATAGATACTTTGCTAATGATGGTCTCAGCTGAATGATACTATTTGTTTTAGATATGCAATCTGGTAATTGATTCGGCCCGTGCGCTCCTCTTTGGGACCCTTCCTGCGTGCTTCGTCTGCGCATCCCCTCGCTCTCTTTACATTATTCTGCTCCCTTCTCCGGCTTTTCCTTCCCCTGCTGCCAAGCCCACTCACCCCTTCCCCACCCCCTCCCCTACCCCCTTCCCTGGCAAAGTGCTCGGGGAACACAGTCCTCCTCTGTCAGGCCCCCCCACACCCCGTCTTCTGCTTCACAGGTAATTAAATGGATTTCCTGTCTCGTAGTCGGCGAGAGAACATGACCCTGCACTCTGCCAGAGCGTGTCCAAAGGCACTCCGGGGCCAGCTCCCCGCACCATCTGCATCGCCGTGTCCGAGTGGAGCAGTGGCCCTAAACAAACACACTCCACCCCGGGGACTGTCAGGCTACAGGCTCCCCCGACTAAACACACTCCACAGATACAGCGGGCAGTAATGAACTATGAGGGTAGTGGGGGGGGTGTTGAGCTGTAAATACCAAAAGGCCCAAACTAGAATAACACGCGGCGCCGTATTAACTTAAATCATATCCGAGCTGCTGCTCTGTCCCGGCTTGGACCTGCCACTGCTGCGCGGAATTACATTAGAGTTACATAACCTTTTTAGGTCGAATTGTTTATTTTATTTTATTTTTTCAGAGCGCGGGCCGCCCCGCCTGCATATCTGAGCACATACAAAACACGGCAACTCATCTCGGGATCAGATTGAAGACGATATCAAGTAGCTTACAAATAATGAGCCACGATGGGACCCAAAACTTTCCAAAAAAAAAAAAACTGCGAGCGGCGAACGCGCCATGGCGCGCCATCCACCACGCGGATATTAATTCTGCGAGAACACGACTTTCTTCTACAAATGCTTCTTCTTCTTCCTTTTTTTCCCCCTCCCTTTTTTCTTTTCTTTCATATTAATGTCTCTGAAGGAACCGGAGGATGTCGGAGATGAATGTGGAGTGCAGTCAACAGTATGAAAGCCGGCGGCTCCCAAGGGCATCAACCTACCGCCCTCCCCCACTGTGAGCAACTTACTCCATCTGCGGGGCCTGAGTGCACTTACACGGGCCCAAAGATTACCGTCGCGGGAGCGGATCTTTCTCTCAACCGCTCCACTTCAAGCATCTTGACATGAGACTTCATATTTCCGTCACGGAAAAAAGGGAAGAAAAAAAGAGGGAAAAAAAAGAAGAAGAACTTCTTCACTCGACAGTCCACTTACAAGCGCGAGGTGGGGGGGGTGGGGGGGTGGGAGAAGGAAGCCGGTGGAGAGACGATGCCATTAATGCAAACACCTGACAGGCTCGCCGCTGAGATTTGCCCACAAACTCGAGTGGGATTGTGGAGAGCGGCATTGATGGGGGAGGTATAAAAAAAAAAAAAAAAGTTCGGTTGATTGCGGATCGTTCGGGCCTCGGCGGCGACGCTCAGCGCTGCCGCGGTCTCGCATCGTTTGACCGCGCTTCCTGTTTTACCTCTGTAGCCCCGCCCCCCTTTCTCTCATCCTCGTTGACTTCCTGTCCGATTGCGTCCTGCTTGTCGATGGGCCCCCTTTTCGCGCAAGAAGTTCCAGTCAGTATTTCAGTCCCGCCTTCGTTGCCTGTTTTCGCTAGACCCTCGATGTTCTCTCATGTGATGCTCCTTGCTCCGGGTGCTCCCGTATGTGCGTGTTGCTGTGAGTGGTGGGCGGATCGATCCAAAATGTCCATAGTGTCGATAACAAGTCGGTATCGCTATCGTTTCGATGCCGGCGCGGTGAGATCGATGCTTTAGTTTCAAGATTTGCTATTTTATGAACTGCTTCGTTTCGTCAAAGACGGGACAGCCGGGTCGCCCTCACAACCGCCCCGCCCCCCCTCTTCTGTTTTGACGTTGCCCCGTCACCTGGCTCGCCAGCCCACTCGGCGCACTCACACACACACACACACACACACACACACTGAAGCAGAGCCAGACCCCCGACCCAGAGGCAGAGGATATGGACCGAGGCTTTTCAGTCTGCCAGAGAGTATTCAGGTCGAGAAGAGCAGTCATATTTGGCGTCAGATAATATTAAATATTAGTATCAACAATTATAATGATATTCATAATAATCATTAATACAAATGAATTAAATATTAAAAAGTATTGGTATCGGTATCGGTATCGGTATTGGTATCGGTATCGATACTGGCCATGTACTTACTTGGTATCGGATCGATACCAAAATATGCAGCATCGCACACCTCTAGTTGCTGTACGTGTCGTCTGATGACGCAAGACTCACGAGGTTTACCGTCACATGCACAGTAAAAGCGCGATGAACACTGAGCGATGAAATTCTTTCTTTGCCAGTTCTTTCTTCACGCAACTCAAGAACAGCATTTTTGTTAAAAGAGGCGTAAAATAAAGGAATAAACTTCACTCTGGGCAAGATAAAACAGGTAATGTGTCGCAATACTGTCACGGTATTAAGACATGCTCCTGGTGGTGCTCTTCGGTGTATCCGAGTATCCTCTTTGGCTTGTTTCTGCTAAAGGCATTCTCGCTGCGAGCTAACTCCGGAACCGTTTTGTGCTACGGAAAAAAAAAAAAATTCAACTTCCAAAAACCCGCGGCCATGTTAATTTGCGACCCAAGACTTTCGCGAAAAAAAAGTGAGCCTTTTTCTGACTCGCCCGGCATTTTCGCATTTGTTTTTCGCAGAAAAAAAAAGATCTACCAGCGCGATCGTAAGAGTCTCCTCTTTCTGAGCGTATGAAGTTTTAAGCCACAGGTGCCACCGTCTTCATACGGGAGGCCGGAGTTCAGTGGTTGTTGCTTTGGCGTCTCAGTAGCGGTTCGTAGACCCAGGCGCGGACCGGTGGTGATCTTTTTTTTAATTAGCCAGCATTTTTGAGCCGACACAGGTTAATAAAAAAAAAACCGTATCAGTACAATTGTCAGAGTCTCTCCTTTCTGGGTCTACAAATTTCAAAATCAAAGTTCCAGGGCCTAGTCAGATTTCTGGGATAGAAAACGATCCGCATTACGTTAGCAAAAAGCATTTGTATCCTCAACGTGAGAAAAAAGTTTTCGCTTCAGGCCCAAAATATGACGATGCAGCCCAACTTGCCTACCTGATAATCAGGATATCAATATAACGACAAATATAACGACGTGAATTCTGATTTTGGATGCGATAAATAGAGATGAAAGGTTATAGAGCTAGAGAGGCGTGTGTTTCCGTGCACCTTTGCCAGCTTTCATCCCTGTTGTCACCAGTGTTGGGCACGTACTTTACAAAAGTAGTTAGCTACAGTTACTTTTTTTGGGAGAAGTAACTATTAGCGATTTAGTTGCAGCATGATAAACGAAACTAGTTACCAGGGAAAGTAACGGCCGCGCTACGTTTTCAAACCTTGAAATATGACTAAGAAAATTCAACCCCTAATGAAATCTTACTTGATGCATAATTGAATGAATAAAAAATAAAACTATTTTAATGCCTTTGTGGGGCACTGTGAGACCAACCGACGTGGAGGAACACTTTGTTCCTGTTTATAATCATATTTCATGTTTACTTTCTTGCCTTTTATCTCAATGAGGGGAAAATTAATGTCTGTACTCCCAGTTTAAAAAAAAAGAAGTCACATTCGAATTATCCGGGCTCGCCATTGCTGCCTGTGTTGTTCTGGAATGAGAGTGTGTGTGTGTGCGTGTGTGTGCGTGTGAGAACAACGCCCGCCCAAACTGTGCCTCCGGTTGGCTCACCATGATATTCTGCTCTTCCTTAGCCAATCATCATCACTTATGCGGTTGCCCCCGTCCCCCCATCCGGCCTGGCTGGGATCACTCGGACGAAAACAGCCTCATTGAGTTTAGTTATATTTTATTGTCAGTAATGGTGACGGCGACGTCACGATGAAAACAATCTCGATTACTTGTTACTGGGAAAATGTAACAAAAACAAGGGGACAGCATCACGCCAGTAAACTGTTCAGAATGATTCTGAAGACGCAGACGCAACAGTTTTTTTTTTTTCTGTTACAGCATAAATGGGTATCTGGGGCCCTAAAATCCAGTCTGCCTGCGGTGACCACCCCGGGAGACCGACCGGAGGTGGACTATTGCTATCTGCTATTTCCCCGGCCTAACGAACTTGCCATTAGCGGGCAATTGAGATGAACCAATAGAAATCACGGCTCGCGCTCGGAATTCATCAACCGCGGGAGCGTGACGGGCCGCGGGAAGCACACTCAGGCAGCGCCGCTCAGCTTTTTTCTTTTTTTTTTCTCTCCCTTCCCCCACCCCCACCGCCATGACCACTGAACATAAATTAGACAACGAGACACCGTCACCGCGACAGAGCACCCCCAGAGTCCCCCCCACTAGTCAGGAAGGAGTATGCAAATGGAGACCTTGACCCAAATCTAATTCCATGAGCCTGTTCGTTAATTGCAAATTACAGACCCCCAACACCCCAATCAGCGGCATTTTTAAGGGAACCATTTCAGACTCATTTTTGTGGTCCTCTGGATTAAAAAAAAAAACAAAAAAAAAACGTCTGGATTCGCGACACACAAAGCGAAGGAGGGTGGGGGGGGACCCGGCGGCCAAGACGTTGGCGGTCGATCCGGCTCGCCGGCGGACAAAGCCGCCGCCGCCGCCGCCGCCGCCGTTGCGAAACAGCAGACGCGGTCACGCCGCGAATCAGGCGACCGCGTAGACGTGAAGACGTCGTCCCCCGAACGCCAAGACGCTCAGAGGCTGTCCTCCCCCACCTCCTCCCACTCCCCTCCGGTTCGCCAGCGAATGAAAAAAAACAAAAAAAACAAACCCCGGCCGGCGTTGTGCAGCCAGTTGTCTTATTACCACATTAGAACGGGCCAGAATGTGGCGATGCTCCTCCAGCATTAATACGACATGACAGACCAGGAGACATCTGTTTGTTAAATGCAAATCTCCCCAGTGTTCCTCCATGTCTCCATCATTGTTTTGCCGGGTGCCCTGCGGGGGCCCCGAGAACGGCAAACGAGTCCCAATTCATATTTTTGCCTCCTAGTTTTTCACACCTCAGCTGTTTCTCGCGCGGAATGCGGGGATGCAATATGCCCCATTTGCATATTCTCCATTAATGTGGGAAAGGTGCGTTTCTTTGTTTTGTTTTTTTGTTGCTTTGCATTTGAGGGGGTGGGGAGAAGTAAGAGGGGGGGGCGCACCTGCCGCCTAAGTGACTGTGACAGGTATTTTGCTTTCATTATTTCTACTATCTATTAAATCAGCAAAAAAAAAAAAAACACTTTCTCTCTGCCCAATAATGCATTCGGTGGGAGGCGGAGGTAATCATGTCATAATGTCTATGACAAGCCCAACTTTTCTGTATTATCCCAAGCAGGGAGCTGCACACGGGCCACACACACACACGCGCGCGCGCGCACACGCCTTCTGGTCCAACTCGCAAACACACACACGCACACACACACACACACACACGCTCACATACATTGCTGAAAATCAGGCGGTCGGGAGCTGTGAATGAAGCGATATTGTAACCTCAACCTATATGGCACTTTCCCCACTCTGGGTTCAGCCAATGAATTATCCCCTCCAATAAATCCTGTTTGGAGGATAATCCTTTTCCCATCTTCTGGACAGACACTTTCTGTAATGAAATGGCCCCGGGTCCTTTCCCTGTAACCCAGTCCCATCCCGGCCCCTCTTACGCTGCCTGTCTCAGGGGGAAAGGAGGGCTTACAGTGTCGCCTCAACCCCACTCAACCTCTGCTCAGCTTCACTGGCTTTGTCACCTCCCACCTGCACCACCACCAGCCCCCTCCACTCCACTCCCCCCTCGCTCCCTCCCCCAGCTAACACACCTAACCCATCCTCACATTGCCTCTTCCTCTCTTTGCTCCAGGTGCAACTTCATTTCCTGTGGAGCCCCCCCAAGCCCCCCCTCCGGTTCCTCCGCAGTGCCCCCGCTGCAGATCCCGCCCGCCTGCACTCGCTCACTCATCCCTGCTTTCTTTCAACCCCCCCCCCTTTTTTTTCCCTTCTCTCTCCCTCCCTCTTCGGCAAAAGAAGATGGAGCCGAGCTCCGGCAATCTCCCCCTCCCCGCCACCCCCCATCTGATGATCTAAGCCTGGGCAAACACCAGCAGAAGAGGGAGGAAAAAAAAAAAAAAAGAACTTCTGCCGCTGTAATGAGACGTCTTGCTGCGTCACACACTCCCGGTCTCCATTTTCCAAGAACCCCGTTATGCTTGTGCGCCGGGCTCCTGGTCGGCAGGGGGGCTCTGTCTCGCATTAAATAGCAGTAGGAAGGCAACCTAAGCCCGGGTGGAGCAGGAGGTGTAAATGACATTGGTGGAGAGCCGAGAGGAGGCCTCGCGGAGGCCCCGCGATGGATGCGGGATGCAGCGCAGAACTCCAGGAGGACTAAGCCGGGGTTTTTACCCAGTAATTGGGTTGCTCGGAGTGGCTGGCAAGCCGGGTGGCGGAAGATTTGTAAACAATGCTGCATGTTGGAACGCTGGCGCGACGGCGGGAGTGTCTTTCCTCCAAAGAGAGTCGTTTCATTTCACACCTACAAGCAATTGTCCCGCACAGGTCCAATCCCGCAAAGATTCCGCTCTAAAATCGCATTTAGGGGGACTGAATTAAAATCTGGGGCGCTGAATTAAAAGTTGGCCGTCACCGATGACGCCGATGAAGCTCGACTAATGTCGAGAATCTTGAAATTGTTTGGGCTAGGTTTCAGTTTTAAGCGATTCATTTTTTATTTTATTTTTTTTGCACATCTGGAGGAGGCTGTAACCGTGACATCGTTCTAAAAAAAATAAAAAATAAAAAAAAAAATTGCATGTTCGGATGTCACTAAACGCACTGTAGGCACGGTAACGTCAATGACAGGAGGTATAATTCTGTTTTTTAAATGCTTTACCGAAGTTAAAAAAAAACCAAAGCACTTCTTTGCCTTTTCGCAGTCCTCGGTCTGACTAGCATGCGCGCGTCACTGTTGCTAAATAAAGGTTATGCTAATAATCCAATCCAAAATGAACTAGTAATTATATTTGTCTTATACAATGATAAAAAAATAAGCTATAATTTAACCTAGCGTGTAGTCTGACATCACAAAAACTAATCTTTTTTGGGGGGCGGGTGTTCGGGCAAACGTGCCCCCTCTTAACATCCGACGTCCATCACGGGCGTCAGTGCATCATTATTCATTTGGATCTGATTTAATCTCCTTTTTTTTCGCTCTTAATCGGTCTCCACCAGCTCCTGAACGCAAATTACACTCAAACATTGAGCGTGGGGGGGGGGGGGCTGCATAGTTAATATCGCTTGGTGTGAAACGTCTCTGGCGTTAAGAGTGACCCCCCCGCCCCCGTCCCCTCACATGTGCTCATCGATCCGGGCGGCAGATATGTTCGTTGCAGCTCTCGATTCAGGTCCGGGTTGTCCGCAAATATCTAAATGCGATAATTTATCGACGGGGAATAATCGTTTTCTCGGCGACATTCAGCGGCCCAGTTGCCCCAACAACACACTGTAAGCGCAGATAAACAGGATTATTGAGAGGGTCTAATCAATGATCCGGATGTCGCCGTTCATTTTCCCACCAGCTGAAACAGTGCTCGATCGGGTGAGCAGTGCAGGTGCGTTTTTGTTTTTTTTCTTCCCCTTGGAAAGCGAGCGCGGCCCCTCCAGCACCTTCTCATGCCAGGTTCGGGTGCCAGAAGGGGTTTTTGCAGGGATGATTCATATTTATGCGCCGGCACTGACATGATTTTCTTTTGCCTCCGGACCAGAGTGCGTTTTTTTTTTTTTTTTTTTTCGGTGGGACTTAAAAAAATCCCCGACAAAAATCCGACGACTTCAAAACAGTTTGTTTGGCGCAGCAACTATTGATTTTAGTGCAATCACAGATTTTTTGGTTGTTGTTTTTTTAATGCAGCTCGGCCAGTTATAATCAAGAAATAGAACCGAAATTATTTTGGTGGGGTGGTTAAGAGCGAAGTTTATTGGGCAAAATGGGACTAATGTGGGGCAGCCGTGGCCTCAAGGTAGAGAAGTGGCGAGCTTGGTACTGAAAGGGGGGCCGGTTTTTGCTCTCTGGTGCTGGCAGGAAAAAAAAATTGTGGTGGGGTGTGTGTGTGTGTGTGAGGGGGGGGGTGTCGGAGGTTTGGGATCACCTAACTCAACAAGTGCTCCCCAGGCACCATAAAGATGGCAGCCCACTGCTGCCCGTGTGTGTGTGTGTGTGTGGTGTGTTTGCCCTCCTCGATGGGTCTAACACACCAAAAGTATCATAAAGTAAATAAAAATCAAATAAATGAAATGTGTTCCTGTGCCTGATTTGGGGATTTGCGCTGGGTTTTCATCCTTTACCAT
>CAAKHG010042300.1:2669-24970 GCA_901007715.1 Dactylopterus volitans | reverse complement strand
GGGGGGGGGGGGGGGGGGGGGGGGGGGGGGGGGGGGGCGCAGCCTTCAAGTACAGGCTGCGGTGATGCGTTTGCGGACTTCACTTCTTCACCTCGGCGGCACCGATGCGACTCCACCGGCGGCGCGACTGAGGTAACGGGATTACTGGCGATATCTGGTAGCTGTTTAACGTTTTAGCGCGAGATGTATGCCGGAGTGGACAGCTTGGATGCCACTTTGATTTATTTTGGACTTTATTGCGTCCACCTCTCCAGCCCCCCCCCACCTGCCGCTTTCTATTTGAAGCTTTCATTGGGATTCAAATGCGTGTCTGTCCGTTTCCTTCACCACCAAAATTAAAATAATAATAATTAATCCAATTTCCGGTTGGATTGAATACAAAAGTTTAGAGGTGGATTTAAAAAGATGTATCTAAGCATGCTAACTGCAAAACCGTCGTTGGAGGATTAATGATGTGGGTGGTTCCCTAAACCCGGCTGAAGTTCGTGTGGTTCATAAGGGAGGTGTTTGTTTGTTTTTTGTTTGTTTTTTTTTTTACCAGCTGTCAGTTTCAGTGTCTTCATGGTTTCTTCATGTGACTCAGCAAAATTCGGTGGACACTTTCCAAATTTATAAGAGGGTCATAGCAAATCTGGGCAGGGAGTCATGGATCATGCAAGACCGGATCCAAGTTTCCCGGAAGCTCAGTTAAGCTGCTTTTTACTGAGACACTTTATTTAAAAAAAACAAAAACAAAAACAAAACATCATAGTCAAGAAATACATCTGTGAACAAACAAACAAAAAAGCTTCCAAGGATTTTTTCCCTACATTTCCTGCATCAGTCTACATGTGTTTTTGTTTGCTTTCTTTAACACACTTGGCAAAGAGTTTTGTGGCACCTCCCGCTTTTAAGGTGCCACAGACGGGCTCCGTTCGGGTGACAAAGACAGGAGCCGGGTCAGGCTAAAGGAAGGTTGATGAAGGTGGGTTATTTCCAGTGAAAGTGGGCCCCAATTCAGTGGCTCATTGGAAATAAACCAGCTTTCTACTCGGACGTACTGCAATAAAAACCTCGCGAGATTTAAGTTTGGTGTGCGTGGTTTTTAATGAAACGCCCCTCCCGACTCTCCCACAGCTTCCAACCGAGGAAAGATGAGTCTGAAAACAAAGAAAAAAGCAAGGTAAGTTGCATAATTATCTGTGTTAATCTTGTGAAAGTAAAAAAAAAAAAAAAAAAAAAGCCGCAACATCTGCCACTAAAATCTTGCAAGGTCTCGATGATGTTGTCCAGCGACGTGGCCGCTGGACAACAATATCGATGGTGCGTTGCAGATGAAAAAAGATTCTAAAATATTGAGGCTGGTTCGCACGCCTGCTCGTCAGCCTAGCAGTGTAGAAATAGTATCCCCCTTTTTTTTTAAATTACCAAAATGGTCAAAACATATTAGGGTTATTTGCTCCAAGGAATGTCCACACTCATATGCTTGTCTGTGTCTTTTTTTTTTTTGTCAAAATACAAAAGTATGCAGTACTACTGTGGTAATATTTTGCACCCCCCCCCCACGCACTTTTTATTATATAGAAAATAATTCATTTTTTGTGTTGTTTTTTTTCTTTCATAACAGTGACATCAAGTAACCAAACTGGCATTTTAAAGGGTTAAAAATCTTCAAAACTAATTCATTCGTGATAGTTTTGAGCAGGGCTGAAGTAGGTCAAGAGATCTGTGCAGGAGAAATTGTTGTGTGAAACTGTTTGGCTGCGTCCGAAATTCCGTACTTCCACCCTGACGAGTAACTTAAGTATACTTTTTTGAGTATATGCTGTTAAGTGCGGCATTTCGGACGCAGCCCTTGCCTGTCCCGGTTCACACATCCTGCCGCTCATCACCCGCACCTTTATTACCCGTCTTTCGGCTCGAGTGCTCCACCTCGTGGTCAAACAGCAAAGCTGCATCTGTGCGTACGCCCACGGGCCTCTGCGAATTAAACAAGAAACAAAACGACCAGCAATAGTACTGTGGCGACAACAGTTGGATTTTGAAAATATTAAGAAGAAGGAAAAAAAACCTTCCTGCAAAATTCGAAGCCAAAATGATCACCGAAATGACCAAAAATGTACACAGGAGGAGTTAAGTAGCCTTGTGTCTACAAGGGCAAAGTCACATAAAAACATATCCAAAACAAACGCAGTGCACGGAAACATCTCGCATTAGCTAAGGTTAAGTAAAGCACTAGCAAAGCAATAAAAGCGTTTTTTTATAAACTAAAAACAGTCTTGTTAGGAGATTACATATTGATGCCCTTGACCAATGAGGACTGAGGTACTCACGTGACTTACAGTGTCACATGAGTCCTCAGTGGTGGGCAGGACCCGCCCCATCCTCTAAACGTGGTCCTCATTTGGTGCATCCCATAAATGGTAAATGGGCTTTTCAACGTTGACGGCGCCCGTAAGCGCTTCACGCCACCTGGGCCTCGTTCGCGCAGCCGCACACGCGTCCGTGCGCTGACGGCGGCGGCGGCGGCCAAGGTGCAGACCTGCGTCACCAGGAGCGATCGGGGATTCGGCGCCTCGCTCGAGGGCGCTTCGACGCCGATCTCCGCCATCCCCGCATCCGAATAGCTCGTCTCACCTCGAGTTTGTGCTTATTATAATTTTGACTCCTAATCTCCTAATGCCGCTTTTTTTTTTTTTTGAATTTGCTCAGGAGTTCCTTCGGGGCAACGGCTCCGCCCTTCATCGACTACCTGAAGGACATTCTACGTCGATATCCAGACGGTGGACAAATTCTGAAGGTGGGCACCAACCTCCCGTCAAATATCGGCCACGATAATTTTATGCAGCATTATGTGGTGTTTCATGTTTTGATGTGCAAAATCCCCAAAACATTATTTTTATTAGCTTTTATGCCCCCACGCTGGTCAAAGCTAAGCTAAAGCTATTGCTTCTGGTTGCCTGTACGTTCGTCCATCCCATGATTGTGAACGCAATATCTCAGGAGGGAAAGTCTCCAAATGTGGCGCGCGTGCGTTAACTCAGGCTCAAGGATGAAATGATTCAATTTTGGTGGTCAGAGGTCAAAGGTCATGGGACCTCGTGAAACACATTTTTGGCCGTAACTCAGTGGAAAATGCTGATTATGGGCAAAAAAAACCCAAAACACACAAAGGTCTAAATGATAAAATGATATGACATTGACTTTTTGCATCGAAAAAGTCAAAAGGTCAACTTTCCTTAATCCGTCCCCATTCTTGGGAATATTAACGGAACGCCTGGAGGCCATTCCTCCCAGTTTTGGCAAAAATGTCAACTCAAGGATGAATTGATTAGAGTTTGGAGTTCAAAGGCCAAGTTCACTGTGACCTCACAAAAAACACATCCATGGCCATAACTCTCAATATGACTTGCTGATTATAAAAGGAAAATGTCTAAAAAGGCATTTTGTATTCGTCGGGTCAAAGGTCAACTTCCCCGTGAGCCGTATCATCATTCTCAACATTTTAGGAATGCCCTGAGGGAGTTTCTTTGGATTTGGCACAAATGTTAACTCGGGCTCAAGGGCCGACTGCTTAGATTTACATTGGTCAGGGGTCAAAGGTCGAGGTCAGTGCGACAATGCAAAGCTAATATTTGGGAATAGGTTCTACACCCGGTTGTGACATTTTTGGCAAATATCTAAAAGGGTGGAATGATGAAGTGATTACATTTTTTTTTTACCCATAATACATTTTTTATTTTCTATGCATTTGCATATGTACATCAATCACGGTTCACTTCAAAAAGTGTGTTTGCCGTCTCTGAAATCCATCAATGCGTCACGCCCGCCCCTCCCCCCAAACAAAGGTGGGGTCGGTGTGTGTGTGTGTGTGTGGGGGGGGGGCGTGACGCATTGGGTGCACCTTGAACTGATGAGGGCAGACTTGGGACTTTATGGTGACTGTAATCTCGAGGGGACAGACCAGGGCTGGCATGCTAACTTTAGTCGACATCTGTCACACAATACACGTCTTTTGGTAAATGGTATTTCTTCACATTCGGTCACTAGTTTTAGCTTCTTTGTTTTAATGTCCAAAACAAACAAAAACAAAAAACAAACATACCGCACCTTTATAATGGATTTAAATTCAGCTATAATAATATCTAAACCTGTGCTTTTCTTATTCAAATACCTCAAACTTCAAAAATCCGTGAACAAGGGCTATTGCCGCCCTACACACGCCAAACAAGTT
This sequence comes from Dactylopterus volitans, assembly GCA_901007715.1. Taxonomy (NCBI): domain Eukaryota; kingdom Metazoa; phylum Chordata; class Actinopteri; order Syngnathiformes; family Dactylopteridae; genus Dactylopterus; species Dactylopterus volitans. The sequence continues at coordinate 20,757 of CAAKHG010042300.1, read as the reverse complement.
ACTAAGCAAGATGATAAGACCGGATTGTTGTAAAAAAAAAATAAAAAAAGAGAGAGAATATGCTTCATTTTTTGTCATTTTTCGACAGTGACAGGACCGTCTGGCATTTGCTGTCGCCAGCGAACCACACAAAGATGTTGTTGTCGCCGAGGTGCTGCACTGGGTCGCCGTTGATGTAGTTTCTGTAGCCTGTAATGGACAAACAAATAACCGCACAACGCGCTGCATGTTGCGCATCGACCGCGCTCTTTTTCGTGCCCGTATGACCCGTCGAGCACGGCTGCAGCGGAACGCGTCACTGGCGGCTGCCCTTTGTTTAGGTGTGTCAACAAGAAATTAGAGATTTTGAACAAATTTGAGCATTTAAGTAGTACAGATGAATATTTAACTGTAATGAATAGTGTGGTTAAGACCCCCGGCACAACGGAGAGGAACGTTGGAACCCTTGAGTGTTATTGAGCTTTGGTCTGCTAATTCTTCTTTTTTATTATTATTATTATTATTTATTCGAATTTTTATTTTTTGGGGGCAACAGGAGCTGATTCAAAACGCAGATGATGCTCAAGCCACAGAAGTGGTTTTCATCCATGATGAGAGAGGCTACGGGACCGAGAGCCTTTGGACTGACGGCCTGGGAAAATATCAGGGTATGCATGACTATCAATGTTCCAACACAAATACATCAATGAAGTATGACATTTGGATAATGTCATTGTTGTGGCCCACTAGAGCTTATATATACGGTATATCAGCCTTGGTCTTTTTTGTTTGGGCTTACTTTGATACTGCGTTTTTGCCGGCCAGACAGGCCAGTGTCGTACAGTTCTATATCATTCCAACCAAACAAAGATGCCACCCAGTTCTGCATTTCTAGCCTCAGGCGGCCTCATGCTGCTGGTTCCGTTAGACATGAGCGGGTAAGAGGTACTTGACAGTAGATTGTCCTCACCAAACCAAACAAAAGACAGGGAAATTATAATGATATCACTTAAAGAGACAAGGAAATTATTACAATATTACTTAAGGGAAAGTACCGTACCTATGGCAGTCTATAATATTAAAGGCAGAGCAGCAGTCTGACAATGTTTTTACAAGTACTTTTTTTTTATTTTGCACTATGTAAAGTATGTTGGGCTGTAGCTCAAAATAAGCAAGCGTGTACAGAGGCACCAAAAAGAACAAATGATTAGTATGACAATGCATCAACCTAATTTTGTCAGCGATTCAGTTAAAAATGTCTTATTTCTGTAAAGGCCCAGCGCTGTACGCCTACAACAATGCAGCATTCACCAACGAGGACTGGGAAGGAATTCAGGCTGCAGGGCGGAGCGTCAAGCGCAACGATCCCAACAAAGTCGGGAGGTTTGGGATCGGCTTCAACTCGGTTTATCACATAACAGGTAAAAAAAAAAAAAAAGCGCAAGCCGTTGCCGCAAACACTCCAGAGCGTCTCCGTTTAATTCCAAGCGCATGCAGATTATTGACGGGACAACACACGTCTCATTTTTATTCGCAGATGTGCCAAGTATCTTCAGTTCAGGGCACCTTGGTGTAATGGACCCCCAAGAAAAGATATTTGGGGACAGAAATGGGGGCTTTTGGTGGTCCTTGGATGATGCAGATGACCAAGAGGCTCTGATGAATATGCGCGATCAGTTCCAACCCTTTCGGGATATTGTCGAGCTTGTAAGCGGACAAGAGTGGTCAGAGATTGTTGTGGACGATCGGCACTTTGGCGGCACGATTTTCAGGTTCCCCCTGCGCGGCGAGGCGTCGGACATCTCGGACAATCTCTATGACTCTGACAGGGTCGTTCAGCTTTTTGCCAGCTTCATCGCGGACGCCGAGTTAAGCCTCCTTTTCTTGAAACACGTGACCACTGTGACCTTGATACACATCGACGGGCGTGGCTCCGCCAACACCAAACTCGTAGTGGAATCCTCCGTCTCCCCAGACGTCGCCTTGGAGGCAGAGGAGGAGTCGCATGTCAAGGGCTCGACGAGGTTCAAAGTCATCACCCTGAACTCCGAAGGCCACAAAGAAGCTAAGTGGCTTCTGACAACGTGCACCATGAAAAGGGGAAACGTGGCGAAGATCGATTCGCTCGCAGACAAGCTGAGCTTCTTCCCTCAAGTTGACCTGGCATTTCCCTGCGGCGCGAAGAGGGACTGCGCCGAGAGCAGACTGAGCTGCTTCCTCCCGCTGCCGAACAACGAAACCAACAGGACCGGACTCCCAGTTTACGTCAACGCCTGCTTTGGCCTCACGGACAACAGACGGCACATCAAGTGGCAGGAGGAGGACCAGCAGCACGACGAGCACGCCGTGTGGAATGAGCTGCTGATGAAGGAGGTGCTGCCGCAGGCCTACCTGCTGATAATTCGAGACGCCATCAGACTTGCTCAGCAGGCGACTCTGCCCGTCTCCTGCGTGTACAATCTGTGGCCGGAAATCGCCCAGATACAGCACAAAGAGAAATGGTACGCCATTTACCTCGATGTTCTCCATCACTTATTCAGAGAAAACGTGGCCGTGCTGTCGCTCGCCAAAGACGAAAGACAGTTTGTCGCTCCGTCGGAGGCCGTGTTCCCCTGCAACGGTCCAACAAGTCCTGACGTGCTGGCCGCCATTAAAAGAACTTTGGTTTCCCGCGGAGAAAATCTTGTCACGCTGCCGAGCGGTGTTGCGGGAGCCATAAATGCGGCCCATCCACACCCCAGCACCCTCAGACGTGTGACCCCAGCTTTCCTCAAGGATGTCCTCCACAGGACCGGCGTGCGCGGCATCTCCAGAGACGACAAACTCTGTCTTCTGGAGTACCTCTTGAGCGACGGAAACTACGCAGACCTTGAGGGCCTCGAGCTGCTACCACTCGGCGACGGCTCCTTCAGATGTTTCTCAGGCAGAGAGGAGGACACCGCTTTGATTGACAGCAAGGAATTTCCCAGGTAAGATTTTAATTTTTGTGTTGTTTTTTTTTTGTTTCCCGCTCTCTACATATTAAAGTGTCACTGCAAGAATTGAGCATCACGGATGGTTTTGTCATTGTAAACATACGTGTTACATGTTAATCCATCACGTTTAGCGTACATTCGCACACTTTGCTGTACATGGGCAAAAAAAAAAAAAAAATATATATATATATATATATATATATATATATATATATATATATATATATATATATAGACCAAACCACATGTTTTGTTCCCATAAATCCGCATTCATCTGCTGCAGACTAAAAGCAACATTGACAACTTTGAGGTTACTTAAATTCTATCAAGCATTTCATGAATTAACACTTGACAATCTCTACCTTTACCTACTGTGACGATAAACCGGTATTGCAACTGTTGCTGCGGCAGTGGCTAAGCGGCTACCAGTGTGGTCAGACATGCACTGTTTACTCGTGCGTGGCGCACATCTAGGAAAACACAAGGACGCCGGAAGTGTGATTTTGGACGTTTCGTTTCATCATGTCACAATTTGATCGCCGCTGTACAACGTTGTGACGGCGCGCAAATTTCCACTTTTTTTTTTGTCTTCGCAATGAACAAACTCCGTCCTCTGCAGGGTCTTGCTGCCGTGTTGCAAACACCTCTTCATTCCAGATGATCTCAGTCCAGCCTGCAGTTCCCATCTGAAACAGCTGGCGACAAAAAGTAGGAATGCTGTTCGATCTAAAACAGGGAAAAGAAAAAAAAATCTATTTTTCATTTGCCGTGGGCATGTTTTTCACAATACACATGCATACTCTATACTTACCAATATACTTCTCCAAAATGTCTTTGGCAGAATTATTCAGGGTCATCAACATTGATGCAGACCAGGTGGCAGAATATGCGAGGAGGCATTTGCCAGTGGACTGGGTGCAGATGAAGACGGGGCAGCTGGTGACTTGGGACAGCAGCAACGGTCGGCATCCACCCTCAGCCTGGCTCCGAGAATTCTGGAAATTTCTCAACGCTCACTTCAAACAGTTAAGACGTTTTAACGATGTCCCGCTGATACCGGTCGGTCCCCTGTCTGTCAGTCAGCCCGTATTGCTAGCAAGAGTGCAGCAGAGCACAACTCTCATTTTCCAGAAAAGCAAAGAGATCAGTTTGCCAGTAAGAATAGCTGAGCTGGTCGCCAAAGTTGGCGGCACGGTGGTTCGCGGAAACGAGTGGCTCAAACACGAAGACCTCGACTCGTATGTGCTGCCTCCATCGCCGAGGAGTGTCATGAAAATCTTGATGAACTTAGACCGCCGGCAGCTCGCCGGCGAGCTGGAGGGCGACGCTCGCGGAGCCCGGGAGGAGCTGAAAGACTATCTCTCTCGTCTGGATTCTCTCTCCGGCAGTGAGAGGAGCCTGCTCTCAGAGTTGCCTCTGTTCAGAAGCATGAAGGGATCGTATGTGGCAGCTCAGTCGAAACAGGCCGTGCTGGTGGGCACCGGTCTAACAGTACCAGCGGAGCTCCCGATGCCCGATTCAGTTGTGCAGTGTGCGACGGAGGCTGATCGCAGACTCATACACCTGCTACAAATGAGTCTCTTGGACACAGCCCAGGCAGCAAATCTCCTCATTGACGTTGTTGAGGGGGCAGCCTGCAGCGAGGAAGACACCGTCAAGGTCATGACTTGGATATTACAGCACGGCAGCATCCTTTTCTCTCAAAATCCGAGCTTGAAACGCAGGTGCAAGGACTTGAACTTCATCGAGGTAAACGGACTACGGAAAAAGACCTCGTGCTTTTTTGATCCAAGAGTCCAAACCTTCAACGTCATTTTTGAGTCCGAGTTCTTCCCCCCACCTTTTTACCTGGAGACGTCACAGATGCTTGAGAGCCTCACAGATCTGGGATTGCTGACTAAAGAAGCAGATGTGTCACCTGAGCACTTGTTGCATGCCGCCAAATTGATCAATAAACTGCACGTCGACTCTCAAACGGATGCTCGCAAAAGAGCTGAGGCGCTCTTGAAAATGTTGGATGCAAACGACCTGCTCTCAAAGTTCTCCCAGGAACAGCTGAACCGCCTCAAGATGGTAAAATGGGTCCCATGTGCTAAACCTGGTGATGAAGAAAGTCTCTGCAATGACAGACTGAAGAGAAGTTGTTTCTTCTGTCTAGATGAAATAAGACATTCTGTGTATAAGGACATTGTTGGGGATGTGATGCCTCTAATGGGGAAGCTCAGTGACAACGTAAGCAACAAACTTGGCCTCAAATGTCTGCCTCCACCCGAGAAAGTGTTGGAGAATCTGTCGGTCCTGATGTCGAAGTCACAGGTAATGGCTGATCCTGACACAAATGCGGACTTCAAAACAAAGTTGCACAGCATTTACAAACACATGCAAGACCATCTCTCGACGTTTGAAACAATGATGGACAAGGACACACGTTGGCTGTGGCGCCGCAACCAGTTTGTCTCACCGCAGGATCTGGTTCTGGACTATCCACATGATCTTGATCTGAGCTCTTACATCGGGAAGGTGCCAAATGAATTTCTACCGTACAAGAAGCTGTTAATGAAGTTTGGCCTGAGAACATTGCTTTCCGATCAGGAAATAGTCGGCATTCTTCAGTCCATCAAGAGAAACATTGAAGGAAGACGGCAGCCATTTGCGAGCTCCTCCGAGATAAAGAGCTCAATTGAAATTCTTAACTGGCTCTGGAGAGAGAGGAAGGTGGTTCAGGAAGACATCCCAGTGCCAGTCATCATAGAAGGTGGTCAGTATGCCCTCAAACCAGTGTCAGCAGCAGTCTTCTGTGATGTGAGCAAAAAAGGTTTGGTGGAGCTTGACTACAGCATGGAGGAAATCTACGTCGTGCATGAGGAAATACCAAAAGCAACGGCCGAGTGGCTCAACATTCAGCTCCTCAGTACCCACATCCTGGACCCAGAGCTAGTGGGAATTGAACAGTGTGGACAATCGGAACCAATAACAATGAGGATTAAAAACATACTTAAAGAGTATGACGAAGAAAGTGACATCTTCAAAGAGCTCATCCAAAATGCAGAGGACGCCGGGGCAGAGGCCTGCCGGTTCTTGGTGGATTACAGGGTGCACACAGACGCCCCTGACAGTCTCATTGACCCCGACATGGCCCTCTGTCAGGGGCCTTGCCTTTGGGCGTTTAATAATGAACGGTTCACAGCAGATGACTGGGCAAATATTGTCAGAGTTGGCTCTGCGTCAAAGGAAAATAAGATGGAAAAAATTGGAAAGTTTGGACTTGGATTCAATACTGTGTACCATGTGACAGATGTTCCTTCCATCCTAAGTGGGAACCATCTTCTCATTCTTGATCCGAATGTGACTCACCTTAAGAAGCACATCAAGCACAAAACGAATCCTGGGATCAAGCTGGACCTCTCCCAACAGCGACTTTTTCGTTGCTTCTCTGGCCAGTTTGGACCATATGAAAACATTTTTGGTTGCAATTTCACCAAACAAAGTCCACCCGCACCTTATCAGGGCACTCTGATCAAACTGCCTTTCCGGACTGCAGAGGAGGCTCTTAAGTCAGAGATAAGCACTAAAGTGTATGACAAATACAATATAACCTCTTTTCAACACAACTTCACCAAAGATTCACAGACCTATCTGCTGTTTTTGAAGAAGATCAATAAACTATCTCTACAAAACATCTCAAACAATGTAACGGCTCCACCAACAGATAAGGAAATAGAGACTGTCTTCACTGTCTCCAAAACCACTGTGGGTACCATGAAAATTCCAGATGGCAGCTGGACGTCGAAGCAGAGTCAAGCTGAAAAATGTTTGATGGAACTTGATGGAAAATGCCAAGAGATCATTGACTGCTGCAAAGTCGGCATCGTCCAAATCGCCAGTCAGCAGCACGGTGAAACTCAAATTCAGTGGTGGGTTGTGTACAACTGCTTCGGGACAGGTCAGTCTCTGAAAATGGCCCTCGAAAAGAGCAAGCGGGCCAGTTTCTCCACGCCGATGGGGGGCGTCGCCGTGCCTCTGCAGAAAGATCCAAAAACGGGAAAATTTGCCACATTAGAAACTGAGCTGACTGGACAGGCATTTTGCTTCCTTCCTCTTTCCATTCACACAGGCCTCCCAGTCAATGTCAATGGAACATTTGCCGTGACCAGCAACCGTAAAGGCCTGTGGGAAAGTGGAGTGAAACAGGAGTGGAACAAAGCTCTTCTTCGGGATCCCGTCGTCACAGCGTATGTTACGACACTTTTGGCACTAAAGAAGATGTCTGAAAACAAGCAGCTGGACAGTTACTGTTATCACACTTTTTGGCCTGACAGGGAGAAAGTTAGTGAAACTTTTAAGCCTTTGGTGGATGAGTTTTACTCCACCGTGGCCCACCAATCCTCTGCTCCAGAGCTCTTCAGCAATGGCACACATTGGTGCTCAATGAGCAGTGCGATATTTTTGCACGAGAGCATCGAGGATGATGAACGCGTCAATGCACTTGCCATACGGGTGTGCCGAAAACATGTGAAACACAGCCATGTCGTTCCCCTTCCACTTTGGTTGAGAAATAGCTTCAAACAGGCTGGTCTTGAAAAGACTCTACAGGACAGAACATGGAACTGGGAAAGGTTTTATCAAGAGGTAGTGTTCAACAACCTTGCCACCATGGACCCCGCAAGCAGGAATGCGCTCGTGCTGCATGCTATCGACCTTAACATAAAAGAAGTTGACAATCTGCTGGTCTGCTATCCGTGCATCCCGACAACAGACGGCCAGCTGCAGTGTATCAAGAGACTTGTCAATCCATCAGGGAAAGTGGCATGTCTTTTTGAAGAAAAAGAGGGACGGCTGCTTGGAGGCACAGTGAACGACTTTCGCTCCACCAAAAGACTTCAACGCTTACTGGAGCTTGGAATGGCAAATGACAGTCTTCCAATGGCAGACATCACGGAGAAAGCGGGACAAATCCGGGGCACGTGGAACAAGGACAAAATTAAAGCATACGGCCACCTGAAGTGCCTTCTTGAAGTCATGAAGAACCACATGTACTTTGGGGATTCCAAGTCCTGGAAAACATTGGCGATGACTGAATTTCTCCCAGCGTTTTGTCCTGGGGATACAAAAATGGATGGGAAAGTAACACTTAAAAGGCCGGCCGATGTTTATAGTGAGAAATGCTCACTACTTGTTAACATGACAAAACCAGTTCTGGATCACTCTGGCCTGAAAATACACAACGATGACCAACTGCTGCAAATTTTGGGGGTTTCCGACAGTCCCGGGTCTGACACGGTGCTCCAGCAGCTGCAAGAAGCACAGAAGAGATCTAAATCCATTGATAAGTCCGTTCTTCACAAAATTGCCCACGAATGCTACAGGTTTCTGGATCAGTGGGTCTGTGATTCCCGAAACAGCAATTTCATCGCACAAAGAGCAGCTTCGTTCCCATTCATTCTTGTTGGTGATGGATTTGTCGATGTGAGACGTATAGCTGAAAAAGAGCAATTTGAAGCAAAGCCCTATCTCCAGGTGCTCCCACGAGCCTTTGTGGGTTTCAGGAACCTCTGGGAAAGCATAGGCCTCGAAAAAGAGTTCACCATCAGCCAGTTTCAAAGTGTGCTCCAGCAACTGCACGTTCAACATCGAAACAAGCCACTGCCAAGGAGCGATCTCACAATTTGCCTCGCAATTTTAGGCAGAGGCATATATGAGGCCAAAGAGACAACAACCAGCGACTGTCTCGTACCTAATGAACATGGCGTTTTACAGCCCGCAAGCAAGCTTTTCTTTAACGACAGCCCTTGGATGCCAGTCACCTCGGATGTCACGCTATGCCACGAGAACATCCCACGCAAGATGGCACTCCATTTTGGAATCAAAACCACCAGGCATCATACTCTGCAAAGCCATGTCATCGAGAACATCTCGCCATACGCCTTTCAGTTTGAGCAGCACGAGCAACTAACCGTTCGAATTAAGAACATAATTTCCGCCTACCCCGCGAAGAAGGACATCCTCAAAGAGCTTATCCAGAATGCCGATGATGCAGAGGCAACTGAAATTCACTTTGTTTGGGATAAACGGCAGCATGGCAAAGAGAAGACGTTCGGGGAGAAATGGAACAGTCTGCAGGGCCCGGCGCTGTGCGTATTCAACAACAAAGTGTTTTCTGATTCGGACCTGGCTGGCATTCAGCAGCTGGGAGAGGGAGGGAAGCACAATTCTCCAGGGAAGACCGGAAAATACGGAGTTGGATTCAACTCTGTTTTCCACCTGACTGACTGCCCTTCAATCCTCACCGGAGATGATTTACTCTGTATTTCTGATCCAAATCAAAATTTCATTGAAAGTCATTCGGACCAATCGCCCGCTGGCATTGGCTATAAACTGCCCGATACTTTGAAGGAGATGTACTCTGATGTCTACAGATCCTTCCTTCCAGATAAATTCACCCTTAAAGAGGGTACCATGTTCAGGTTACCTCTAAGAATGGGCGCCCTGGTAGACAAGTCTAAAATATCACAACAGGAGGTAACTGAACATGACATGAGAGAGCTGTGCTCTGTCCTCTCCGAGGACCCCACAGGGTTAATCCTGTTTCTGAAAAACGTCAGGAAAATAGAGGTCCATGAGATCAATGCACACTCAGGGAAGCTCCAAACCCTCTTCAGTGTTGAAAAGAGTGTGCCGCAGACAAGCAGAGGAGAAAAGGAATCTTTTGTCAAGCTTCTGAAAAGTGCTCTACAATCTGACGAAGCAACAACCCCACACAAGGCCATTTATGGAACCATAATCTCAACCTCAGACAAAAGGGAGAGTAAATGGATCATTGCAGAACAGTTTGGCACATCCAAAAGCAGCGATGGAGAAATCAAGGGCAAACTTCCCCAAGCGGCAATAGCAGCACCTTTGAGTGTTAAGACACCAAGGTCAGACCCAGAACCAGCCAGCCACAGTCGCGTTTTCAGAGGAGAGGCCTTTTGCTCACTTCCCCTGCCTGGCTTTACTGGACTGCCAGTGCATGTCAATGGCAACTTTGAGGTAGATTCTTCCAGGAGAAACCTTTGGAAGGAAGATGGCCAAAGTCTGAAATCTGAATGGAATGAATTTTTGAAACGGGACGTCATAGCTCCACTGTACGCAGACCTCCTTCACCACATCAGCCGCAGCTTCTCAGGAAAGAAAGTCAGTCCTGCGCACATTCACACATGTTTCAACCACACGTACTTAATCTTTTGGCCGACTGTATCCAAAGATGTTGGCCAGGATTGGCACGAAATGATACATGAGGTCTACAGATCGATCAAAGGACGGAGCCTTAAAGTGATTCCAGTCTTAAAGAGCTCCACACGTGTTACTGCACAACGATCATTTCAAGAGTACTCATTCGACTGGTGCGGCATCACAGAAACAGACTTAATCAAAACATCCTACCTGACACGCACATCCAATGATTACATTAATTGCATTTTGGAAGACCTTGGAATGAAATTAGTTCCCTATTCCACGGAAATGGAGAAGGTATGGCATAGTTTCAAATCTGCTGGCATTGAACTGAAAGATGTGACTCCATCAAGTGTGAGGAACTTCCTGAAAGAAAAACCTCTCAATGACCCAGAGCAAACAGATGGGGGGCTACCCCTCCCCATAACCGCTACGCTGATCAGAGATCAACAAAGATGCTCAATGCTCCTGAGTTTCTGCTTAAAAGATCTCTTCTTGAAAAAGCCCACCAAGGACAATGCCCATTTACTCAACGGGCTCCCACTGCTCCTCACAAAAGACAATGTTTTGAGAGTGTTTGACGACAAATCTCCGAGGCAGATATCGAGATATGAGCGTCTTTTCAATGGTTATGAGAGCCAATTTGCAGATTATGCGACCAACGATGAACACACGACTGTTCTACAAACTTTCAAACTTGTCAGTAATTTGACACTCCACAGTGCCGCCACATACTTGAAGCCACTGATTCAACACCTCCTGAAGACCTGTGAACCTGATCGGCGCGTAGGTCTACGCGTGCCAAACGAGGCGATGGCGACGTGGCTGAAATTACTTTGGAAGTTCTTTGCGAGTCAGTTGACAGCTGTAACAAGGAGTGGTAAAGAAAAAAGTTTGACGCTAAGCGACGTCAGGCAACTCTTCAGTGACTTCTGCATTTTACCTGTTGTGTGTCCGAGGCGAGAAAACAAGCTCTTCCTGCAACAAATGAAAGACATGTCTGGGGTGGTTCAGACCGTCTCAGGAATGGACATATCGGGAATTCTGTTCAAGCTTGGTTTCATGAACCTTGACTGTGCGTTCTTCATCGATGTAGACAGACAGATGCTGTCACTCTTATCCCCCGAACTCCTGGATGTGAACGATAAATGTTCGGTGTTGAACCAAGTCTTCAGCATCGACCGCGCGGAGTTTTCTCAGCTCTCCGCCGATGAGATGAAAGAGTTGCAGAACTTCCTGCAAACTGGAATTTCAAAGTCCAAAAACGTCCAAGACTATGAGAGGAAACTCAAGTCCCTGCCGTTGTTTGAAACGGTACATGGTGAGCGAGTGAGGATTGATGGGCCTAAAGAGGTATTTATCCTCGACATGAGTACATATTCAATGCAAAAATGCCAAGATTTGCTCACCCTGTCGGACAGCAACAGTGTATTTCTCAAAAACAACCCGGAGAACTGCAGTTTGTCACAAACACTGAAGATCCAAGTCCTAACTGATATAGAGTATTTCATGAAGTTCATTCAGCCCGTTGTTGGCAGACTCACCGAGACACAGATGCTCCAGTGCCTCAAACTGTTGCTGACACTAGAACATCATCACAAATACCCAGACTATAAGGACACAATCATCTCCTCAATGGAGCCAGTGAAGTTGGTTCGCAGTTCTCAGGGCCGATTGGAGCTGGCGTCTTATTACTTTGACAACCACGTCGGGTTGTACAAGGCAATGCTGCCCGAAGAAAAGTTTGTGCCTGAGAGATTTTGGACAGAGTTGTGTGAAGGAGATCCTCAAAGAAATGCATTGAAAAAACAGCAAAGTGAACAATTGCTCAGAGACCTTGGAATGAGGCATGTGGTGTCCAAAGGTGACATAATACATTTTGCGAAACAGATCGAATCGGAAGCAAAAGGAAAGAGCAAACCCGAAGAGCTGCAGCGGAAATCAAAGCTAGTTTTCAAAGCAGCCTTGTCAATGGCGAGCAACGCCAAAAAGGATGAGGAAAAGCTGCTGGAGATCATCGCCGACATCAAGTTCATTTACCCTACGAAGATTAAAAAGGAATTGTCCGACTATCACCCACCGTTCGCCAGTGAGACCACTGCCGTTACAATCAGAGGCTCACTGCTGGATGGCAGCTCTCAGCATCAACATCTGATTTGGTCGTCAATGCCAATTATCAGTCTCCCAGTTGTGAAGTCAGAAAAGATTCTGAAGCCACTCAAAGAGGCCGGAGCTCTTGAACAACCGCCCGCTGGGAGCGTGACCAGGAACATGAGCAACATCTGCCGCTCACCTTGTGAAGACGAGAAGCTGATCAGGACCCGCGCCGGTGTGTTTCGAGGGTCCTACGCCTACTTGCAGAACAACAAGTTCGAAAGCCGACCACTGGATGGTCTCCCGGTGGTCTTGGTTGAGAGAGACACGAGGCTCGTGAGGACGGATGATGCGTCTCTTTCGCTCCCCGACGACTCCGAGTTCAGACCTTATTTGTACAAAATTCCTCCAGGGGATGTCATGTTTGCAGACTTCTATAAGAAAATTGGCGTCCCGGAGGCGCCCACGGCAGTGCAGTATTGTAACGTGCTGGAAGCTGTGCATGTTCACTCCCGTGACAAACGGCAACTAAACCCAAACCAGGAGAGAACTGTTAAGCGCGCAGTTGAGCAGCTTTTTCAGTTATTCAAAACTCACAGAAACCAGCCCCTCGCCGACCATGCAAAGACCCTCTATCTTCCCGCAGTAGACGGAAAATTACACCCCTCGTGCACACTCTACTTCAACGACACTGTGCTCGAGGCGAGAAGGTTAGAGGCAGCACTGGAGGATAAGTTCCTCCTGCTCAAGAAGCTCAGTGAATGTCATTTGGGCGGCGACATTTATGAGCATCATCGACTGGTCCGGTTGCTGCCCGAGAAGTTTCTGCCCAAAATGCTATCTCAGGTGACTGAGGAGAGACTCATGGAGTCCCACGTGCAGCCCTGCGAGCTCGGCACCGGCTGCCAGTTCCGCGGATGGTTCGACCGACATCTGTCCTCAGCGGCATTTAGACATGGACTGATATGTCTCATCAGAGAGCAGTCTGAGGGTAAAACGACACAAGCAGAGGCCATGGACATTTGTGAGAAGGCTTTTGGCAGCATTCAGATTATCTGCTGCAGAAGCCTGACGACAGAGCTTTGGCTGGACAAGCAGGCCCTGGAGGACACGGCCGCCGACACCGACGTCTTTGTCAAACAAGAGCAGGGAGGTTGCGTCTTTTACCTGAAACACGATGACACCATGGCCCACAGGGTGATAAATGAAGTCACCACGACGCTGACAAAGGTGATCATTCCTCTTCTGGGTAACAAAATCGCATCGGAGCATTTCATGGTCCTCGGGCTACTTCTCATGTGCGACAGTCTGCAAGATGTTCGGAGAACTCTGGCCAAGAATCACATCTACGACAGCGCTGAAACCGAAGGTTGCCTGCAGGATGCAGTGGCCCCCGGGGCAGAAATCCCACCGGAATGGCACGATTGCTTAGACATGAATATCCTCAACAACTTTATGGAGGGGGAATATGTTGGCTACAGCACTGATGGCAAGTATATCTATGCCATCATTTTAGAGGAACTACCTGGGCACTCTGGCATATATTCAAGGAGATACAAAATACAAATTGGAGCAGATGAAATAATTGAGGTCAGCTGCCTTGACATCTATCAGATTAAATGTGAGTCGGGACCACCTGATTGGTCTGCCTGCATGGAGCTGGAGCTGCTGGCCGGCGACGCACCGCAGTCCTCCCAGCGCTCGTCCGCGAGATCCTCGCCGGCATCTATTGAAGATGCCAAAAGGGAAATTGACAAATGTCTGGAGGAGATCTGGACTCTCCCTGAAGAGGAGAGGCACAAAGCCATCCACAGACTGTACCTCAGATGGCACCCTGACAAAAACCTGGACTGCCCGTCTCTCGCCACCGAGGCATTCAAATACCTGAAGAACAGAATTGAGGAGTTGCGGAAAGGCAGAGCTGCCGGCTCCTCCTCCTCCTCCCCAAGGCGGCGCTCAAATTTCCAGGACTTCTACCAGCAGTGGAACGAGGAGGCCAGGTCTCACAGATGCGGTCGAGAGAATTTCTCCAGGCGCCACCGTTCCTACGACTTTTGGACCCACAATGGAAACGTCCCGAGGCCGAACAGAGATGAGGCCCAGCGCTGGTGTAGGCAGGCCCGCTGTGACCTGGACGCCGCCAACAACGACACCGGCACGGGGAGCACCGAGTGGTGCCTGTTCAAGGTCCACCAGGCGGTGGAGAAGTCGCTCATGGCGGCGCAGTATAAAAGAACGGGTCAGCACCACCGTGACGCCTCCATTTCAATCATGGCCCTGCAGGTTTGCCAGTACAGCCCCCAGCTGCAGTCTCTGCCCGAGACCGTGGCCGCTCTGACGGCGCTCGGGGTGGACGCCAAAAAGACGCAGTATCCCAACTGCCATCCGTTCCCCCACATCCCCAATGGGAAATTCAGACCGGAAAATGAGAGGGAAGCAGTGGACAAGGCATCGGAGCTGCTGAGCAAGGTGGAGGCGTACGTGAACTAGGGACGAAGGCTAATCACGCTCGCACGTAGACTCAGTCAGCCAGGATAAGCCAAACCTTTGATTATTCCTCTTCCGTCAGCCTTGCTGTGTTTTTTTTTTTTTTTTTTGCATTGTCACTTTCATCTTTATCGAGCACCTCCGCGTTCACGCGTCATGATTTTGTCCGGTAGACCCGCAACTGCTGTGGACAAGTGCGATCTGTGTTTAAACCCCGATGTGAAAGGACCAAGACTCATACGCGGATGTGCCCCTCAGAAATTAGTGTAATCACTGTTTGAACTGTTACTTTTCTACGACTACTTTTCCGGGTTTTGTGTACCGCGTTACTGCGCTGCCTCGCTTGAGGACGCGCGTTTTTTTTCCGTAGCAGAAACGGTAACGGTGAGCCTTTATTACGCGCATACGATAATCCACGGTTTTTGCTGTTTTGTATTTTGTTTGCTTGCATTGAGGCGTGTCAGTAAACATACATGCTGCCGGTAGCGCAGAGACCTGCGTAAACTGTTAACTTCATTAAAAGTTACTGTGCACGGGGTCTAAAAAAAAAAAGAAAAAAAGTTGCTTTTCTTGCCAGCTGATTGTGATGTATGCTTAAAGTTCAATAAATGTCCTTCAAACTGAGACATGGTGTGCTCGTGAATCTCGTGAGTCAGCTCAGCCGCATCAGACAACATAATCAATTTTTTTGGTTTATACATTATGATAAAGCATCTGAGAAGAAGTCTGAAATGCCCCCACTTTTTAAATATTTTTTTTTTCTCTACTTGGAAGGCAAACCCTTGTTTTTAGGCTTAATGCTAAAGTCTTAGCTAAATTTTAAAACGTTTTTTTTTTTTTTTTTAAATGCAGAAAATTTGATGAGCCAAATCTTTTATTGCCAATGTCAAAGAGTCCGAGCGGATGCCGGCGTTTGATTCCGACGCCAGCTCGAGGCGTCCTGGCGCTTGCCGTCGCGGCGCGCGCGAGTACTGCACACGCCCGTTTCAACATTCCCGCTGGCCGCCCAGAACGCGCGAAACTGGCGTCCACACGCAGCCTGCGATGGCGCATTATTTGGCGGACACGATATTTTGTCGCTGCCGTGCAGTGCATCTTCCTATTGTCACAACCAAGAGGGGGGCTGCCTTCGGTTTACCACATTCTCACCGTTCCGCCAGGACAAACCACAACATGCTCAGGTAACAGCATTACTTCTTAAATCTAAAAATAATGGTAATTATTTAAAAAAAAAAAAAAGGTGGAGCACTGCTTAACAAATTAGGCCGCCCCCACCGTGTGTGTGTGTGTGTGTGTGTGTGCGCGTGTCTCAACGTTTTACCATTTTGAACAGGAATGAGGAATTTCAAACGAAACTCACCTTTTGGCCGACTCGCCGTCAGAAAGTCGAAGTCAGAAATCGATCAGACGTAACATTCAGCCTCTGAAACCACTTTTTCTGTTCCGAGAATGCGAGTAATAACTATAATATGGCAACTTAATAAAGAAATAATATTGTGCTTAACTATTTTCCTGGGTTTTTTTTTTGTATAATATTGTGTTTGAAAACTCCAAACTATAATTTTGGTTAAAGAGCTTCCACATGCAGGTGGATTGACCATTACAGAGACATTTAAAAAATGATTTGGGTAATGATTTTGCTGTTAATTGAGGGCCGCTGTGGCATGAACCTTACAACGCGGACTAAAAAATTTGTCACGCAGTACTTTGTGCGGGACTGCAGCCATTTTCACTGCGAATGAATCTGCTGATTATTCTCCCCATCAAATCATCAATGGCTGTAAAAACTGAAAAATAAAAAACATGCATATATGACTAATAAAAGCAGAAGCCCTTTTTTTTCATCAGTAATTCTCATCTACCTGATTAATAGAAGATTTTGCGTGCGAATCTGGAACGTGACTCAAAACGTAGCGAAGCCAAAAGCCGAAACACTGAAGTCGAGCTGCCAGTGAGGACGGAAAAAAAACAACAACAAAAAAACGTCAAGTTAAAAGCAAGTTTTTTTTGTTTTGGTTTTTTTTATTCATTAAGAAATCATGTTATGAAAATAATGACAACTAACTGTATTATCAGACAAATCTATCTCTCCATGTTAACAGCAAACGTTTTCTTCGCTCGGGAGGGACGTGGCGTCGCGGCGGTCGCCTCCGAGTGTGCTTTTTTTGTTTTTTTTTGTGTTTTGTCTCCGCCTGGAAGTTCCCGCGCTATAAAAACAACAAAATTGCATCACCCACCCCTCACCCCACTCCCACCCCGCCGACGTCCACGTGTCACCATCCATCGCAAAAATTGTTTTTTTTGGGTTTTTTTTTTTTTTTTGTGTTGTCGTCGTTGCCGCTTGCGATGGAAGAAGTTCACGCGTTTAGCAGATTCAGTCTTCGCGTGGCGCTTCCTGCCGTCTCCTCCGTCGGCTAATAATTTACACAAAAACCTGTACATACTTACAGCACGAGTGTTTCTGAGGCGGAGGAGGGCGGGGCGGAGAGGCGGGGGGGTGTGTGTGTGTGTGTGTGTGTGTGATGCGTTGGGCAGTGGGCGTGGAAAAAAAATATATATTAATAACGATCAACGAAGCGACGCACAGTGACGTGATGGGAGACTCGGTGCTCGCTACATTCACTCGTTCAAATCTCACGGCGCCGGAGATGACCAACCGGGATCGGCCGCCGCCGCAGCCGCCGCCACTTCCTGTCGCTTTGCGGTGAAAGACACGTTCGTGACTGATTGGCAATCGTGAAAAAATATGCGTGCGGTTTTTGCGGCGACCGGCCGAGCGCGTCCATGTCCTCGCCAAAAAAAAAAAAAAAAAAAAAGAAATCTGCAGGAAGTTAAAAGGAGGAGCCGGGAAGCGAGCCGGCGGCTGGAAGCCAAACACTTAAGGCGTTAAACTTGTAGCATTCTTGGCCGCGGCGGCGGCGGCGGCACAACCCCTCGCCGCCTCCTGACCTTGGAACGATCGGCACTTGCTGTCTGCAGTCGTTTTTTTTTCCAACCTTTCAACCGTATTGCATTTTGTACGGGGTTAAAAACGACGGCTATGTTATTTTTAGGTTTTGAAAGAAGAAGAAGAAGAAGAAGAAAAAAAAAAACAAGCGACGCTGTTTAGAAGTTGTTACTTGCGCTAGAAATCTAAAGAGCTACTGCTGGAACGCGTGATCGCGATCAGAGGTCCGCTTTTTGTGGGGTTCGCCGGTTCCGACGCCGGTGGGCCGGGCCACGCGGCCCCGGCCAGCACGCAGTCGGCGTTCATGCTTCCGGAGGGGGGAGGGGGGCCTGGAAAAGTAGAATCCATCCACCGCCTGCTCGGGAATCTTCAACACAAACCCGCCGCGACAAAA
>CAAKHG010042299.1:0-13325 GCA_901007715.1 Dactylopterus volitans | reverse complement strand
ATCTATATATCTATCTATCTATCTATCTATATATCTATATATCTATAGATATATCTATATATCTATAGATATATAGATATACACAAAACTGCCCCTGAAGGGAGGATTTACTGCAGGACTGTTGCATTATGGTAAGCATGCGGCGGTCGTAATGTTATGGCTGATGGGCGCGCGTACGCATTGATTAATGCATTTATTAGACCACCACCCAGCGCAAGGTTTTATATACGGTACATTATATACTGTATCTATAGACTGTGTGTGTGCGCGCATATTTTCGCCGAGCTCTCTGTCGTTTTACCATTTTGAGAATAAATGAGGAATTTATTTTTATGCCCGAATTTGAGCCGGCTCGCTGGGCTCCTCTGAGCAGTCAGAAATTAATCAAGCATAACATTCAACCGCTACCACTACAAGCGAATTTTTCTAGCTTGGGAATGCAAGTAAATAACTACATCTTAACCAAGAAATAATAATGCGCTTTGCTTTTTTTTTTTTTTTTTTTTCTTTTACAGTATTTAGGATATTGGTTTTGGTAATAACCAACGCTGTTAACTTAGCGCAGCCATGGCATAAAAGCACATATGTTAAACACTGAATAAATATATAAGCGTGCGATTTTTTGGGGGGGTAAACTGCGCATCCAAATCTTCAAATCCAAACAGCAAACACGGCGGATGCCGGAGGAGGTCCCGCCCCGCCGTGCCAGCCGCAATCAGCGACTCATCCAACCTTAAGAGGCCCCAGTCACTCATGCGGCACCCATTTTTATATTTAATAGCCTACTTTACCCCGAGCATGACTTACCCATGTACTAATCAAGGCTGATAATTTGCTTAAATAATTGCAGACCCTTCAACAGTTGTTTACATGCTGATGTTCCACTCGTGTAATTGAACATGATCAAAGCCATCCCCTCCTCATGAAAAAAAATAAATAAATAATTAAAAAAAAAAAAAAACCCAAGATCCTTTGATCCTTAATGTGGGTTGAAGACACGGCACCTGCTGAATATAGCAGCCCGCCGCGTGCCCGCGTGAGCGCCACGAGGGTGGGGGCAAAGACGATGGCGAGGGACGGTGAAATATTCACGCCGGAAGCTGGGTCGCAAAAGAGGAGCAGCCGCAGATCGGTAACGGGCAGGTGAACGTGATGTTTGATGGCGGTTTTTGCACCTTTGGTTATATATTTTATCGTATCGTATCGTTTGAGGTTCGGGTTTTCGGGGCCGGGGCCTTCATCGCTTTATTCCGAGGGGTGGTGCTCACTCGTGCGGCGGTCTGGGCTTTGCTCTGGCTCCGGTCGCAGCGATCCCTCGCCCCTGTCCGCGTTGCCATGCCAACAGCCACCACGGTCCAGAGTTGTAAACCGAGGCCATTTTGTCAGAAAGTCGGTCGGAATGCGAGACGGGAGACGAGCGAGACGTGCCTGAAATCGTAAAACCACTCGTATGTGTCATCTGATTTCTGCAGATGTAGTAGCCGAATGCGCAAAAAAAAAAAAATAAAATAAAATGCTGAGTCATTTTATTTCAGCTGAGTTCTCGCACAATCAAAACATGCCATTATACTGGCTATATTTTCCCCAGAGTGAATAAATACAAAGCCTTCTGTGGCCATTTCAGCTGTGAAGCACGCCGCTCTGCTCCGATGAAACATAACACTTGCATGACATAATTTCCTTTCACATCACTGCTAAAGCACCCTGAATCTCGCCAGCCCCGGTGTGAAATGCTCTTCAGTTTGTTTTTTTTGGGGCGGGGGGGTTGGTTGAGATGAAAGAAGAGCTCCGGAGTCTTCAGATGGAGGTCCGCCGAGACCCCCGGGCGATGGTTCTCATGTGCCCAGGCAAACACTTTTGAAACATCTGCTTCAAAGGTGCCAAGAGTGAATGCACCCTTAGTGGTGGAGAGACAGTGAGGTGGGGGGAGAGAGAGAGAGAGAGAGAGAGAGAGAGTGTGTACGCCATGCGGCAAAACTCATCCCTGGGAAAGTCAATATCCCTAACAAGCAGAGCTGCCGGCATTAACGCGTTAACTGTATCTGAAAAGTTAATCCGGGGGGGGGGCCTTAACACGTTTCACCATTTTCGAATGTTAATTAACCATGTGACCAAGTTCGACCCAAACGTTCCGCCTGCTATCCCGGCACGGATGGGTACCCGGCTGAATGATTTAAGAGCGAGGAGGTGCTCTCTCCAGGGTGCTGACGCAGCAAGTTTCCTTTTTCTTTTTTTTTTTTTTTTAAATAAAAAAACAAAAACTTCCCGATTGAAGTTTGGATCAAACCGCAGTGGCGGGCAGGCGTCGCGGTGAAGAGCTTGGAGGGTGCAGACCGACGTTAGCGAAGGGGCCGATGCTGAAACGAGGGGGGGGTTTGGGGGGGTTGTAGAGAGGTGGGGAGGGTTCGCCAGAATCTGCCAGCAAAGAGACAGCAGCTGAGCTAACCAGCGCCGTCGCTAATTACATGTCCAAAGACGGCAGGACCATCGGCGCACTGTGGACGAGGACCCGGAGCGCCGAGGCTTCATCATCCGGGTGACCTCAGGTGACCTTCATGCGTATGAAGCCGGAGGACCCGGAGAGAACCCACGCAGACACTTCTTGCTATGAGGCGACAGTGCTAACCACCGCACCACCGTGTCGCTTCCGGGGCAGCTATCATAGCGTGATTTTTTTTTCTTTTTCTCTCATTACTCCGAAAAAGGTCATAAAAGCCACATTTATCGCGCCTCCCAGAGACCCCTGGGCGTCAGTGAGTAACCATGACTACGGCGCCTCAGCTTAGCTCGAGGAAAGCCTCCCCTCACGGGTTGGTCACGCATCTCCTCGCTCCGGCGCGCGCCTTCTTGTTCCACGGCCTCGATTCGAGCGAGGGCGACCCCGGAATGTGCGCTTTAATGACGACTGGAAGCAGAAAAAAATAAAAAATAAAAATCTCGCCGTCGTTCTTGCTCATGTTCGGCGCGTCCACGCTGAATCGGGGGATCTTTTTTTTTTCGACCCGCGGTGCAAAACGACTCATACGCATATTCACGCGCCTCCATACGAGGGCTGATACTAACGACTTTTTTGGTAGTCGACTAATCTATCAATTATTTTTTTTCGATTAGTCGACTAGTCACGATTATCTCGGTCACACCCTGGATCTGTCTCCTTCGGATATATCTCATATTCAGGACTTCCGTGTAGGGCTGCAGCTATCGATTATTTTAGTAATAGAGTATTCTATCAATTACTCCATCGAGTAATCGCGTAAGAAATACTTTGTTGAAGAGAAACAGTAAACATAGAATATAAAATACTCGCTGATTCGCTTTTAAAAAAATCCCATCTTTACTGCAATTTAAGTGCCTTTAAGGTGAATCGAGATGCACCACCAAATAAAAAATTTAAATAAATAAAATAAAAGCAAAACTCTCATTTAGTGATATCATAACCAGCCCCGACAGAGAGGCGGCGTTTACATCTTTCAAATCATTTTTACTGCAGATATTTGGCTGCTCTGATACGAAAATAAAAATAATCAATGTTTTGTTTTTTGGTCTGTGAAATGGAGTCCACAATGAAAAGACCTCTACTGCCATAGACTAGAGAAACCAGAAAATGATCTTTTTATGGGCTTTGATCAACAAAATTTATTAGAAATTTAATTAATATTTAATGTAGCCATGCTTGATTAGAGACAGCAGAGGACGAAAAGGAGCGATGGATATTAAAGTTTCTGCTTCCCTCATGGTCATCAAAACACTGTGTCCTGTCATAATAAAATGAAATAAAAAAAATGGGAAAAAAAATACAAAAAAAAAATGGAAAATCTTCTTCGTACCATCTCATAAAAGTGTTTTTTTTTAATTCAGCATGTTGACACAACAATTTATATTTATATGAATCACTTTTTCAATGAAAATTAATTTAGCTTCTGTCGGGCGTCCAACAATTTCGTCAAAGGAGAGAAAAGGTCTAGAAGAAACCGCCGAGCAGCTGGTTTGTCCCACGATCAGAGGAGGCTTTTCCGGCATCGTCGTCATCATCATCATCATCATCATAATCATCATCATTGCAACTCATTCCGGGACCGCGGATGTTGCCCAGCAGCCTCCCGCCTCCGCGTGCGTGCATGCATATATACATGAGCTCGTCCTCCCGCTGTCACGCCGCCGCCTTTCCGGTCTCGAATACCTTTATTTTCGAACGGCAGCCGAAGCCATCGTTTATGAAACAGCAGCTCAGAATCCATCATTTTCATGAACCATCTCAGACGATAACTCCCCTGTATGGATTATCCGGCATCAAGAAACTCCTACCGAGAACCGCTCTTCTAAAAACACACGCATCGGATATTTTTTTTTTTCCTTGTTTTCCGAAATGCCATCGTTCTGCTTTCCAGCGTGAGCGGGCGGTGATTTGTTCTCTCTCCTCTTGTTCGCACAGCGGTGTAAATGTTGTATTTAAGTGTCCGCCGGGCTTTGGTCAGATTTGAGGTGTTTAATCTCCCAGAATGCATTGCATCGCAACCTGTGTGGGTTTGTTCTGGCTCGGCATTAAATGGAAGAATCAACACACCTGATTCAATTGAACAGACTGTCGCCGTCAGACAGGCAGCGCGAGGATGAGCCGATCGTGTGGATCAGGTGTGTTGCAGAGGGGAAACGTCTAGAACATTTAGGGGGGGAGGTATCGAGGACCAGGATTGGGAAACACTGATCTAGAACATGTAGGATGGGGGCTATTGAGGACCAGGATTGGAAACACTGATCTAGAACATGTAAGGTGGAGGGCTATCGAGGACTGGGATCGGAAACACTGATCTAAAACATGTAGGATAGGGGGCTATTGAGGACTGGGACTGGAAAACACTGGTCTAAAACATGTAGCGTGGGGGAGCTCAGTGACGAGGATTGGATAAAACTGGTCTAAAACATGTAGATTAGAGGGCTATCGAGGACCAGGATTGGAAACACTGATCTAAAACATGTAGAATGGGGAGCTTTCGAGGACCAGGATTGGAAACACTGATGTAGAACGTGTAAGGTGTGGGGGCCTAGAGGACCAGGATATCAAAACACTGGTGTAAAGCATTTAGGTTGGGGGGCTATTGAGGACCAGGATCGGAAACACTTATCTAAAACATGTAGGGTGTGGGGGCCTAGAGGACCAGGATATTGGAACACTGGTGTAAAGCATTTAGGGTGGGGCGCTCAACAACCAGTATTGGATAAAGCTGGTGTAAGACATTTAGGTTAGAGGGCTATCGAGGACCAGGATCGGAAACACTGATAAATTCCCAAAATAAATGGGAATTCTGGCTTTTGTGCTTTTGACCTCATTCTAACCTTTATTTTCTTTTCATACTTCTGGCCCCCTGAGCCAAATGAAAACGATCTGCGCCATCTTCTATTGACAAATCCTCCGGCTGCGCTTGACGTGAAACGCTGTTCAGACCACAATACAACATTAATGAAATAGACGAACAGTGTTTTTGCAACCGCAGGCGTTGCCCCCTACTGGTCATCCGCTGGAAAATGCATGTTTAATGCTCTTCCAGCCCGGAAAACACCACACACGCACACACACACACACACACACACACAGATTATTTGCAAGCAGACAAAGTGCTTTTTGCTCGCACTGCCCAAATGAAATCATCTCTGGAAGGATGATCCAGCGGTGAAACTGTCACATGGGCTCGAGTTGTTTACTTGTTTGTGGGGCCTTTTATTTTATTTTTTTTTTTCATTTTTTTTTTTTTATTCTTTTCCCTTTTTGCCTCTTCCCCACTGTTTCCCCAGTAGAGCAGACTGGATTATACTGAGAAGAGGCAGCGGAATTAGTGTTGCATCGCTGCGTCGCATATGCTCCCCAAGGAGGGATGGTCTTGAGGAAAGGGGTGTGTTGTGTGTGAGAGTGTGTGTGTGTGTGTGTGTGGGAGAGAGAGAGAGAGAGAGATAGAATCAGAGAGAGTGAGAGGGAGCAGATGGTTGACTTATTCAATGTTCAAACATCCCTGGGCAGCAGTCGGGTTCATGATGTTGACTCTTTGCTTGCAATAACTGCGGTCGCATTTCATCCGGCCGCATTTCATGCTTTTGCGGGCGGATGATATGAGAGCGCGCCCGCCGTATCCGCGGCGATGATTGCCGGCGACTCAGGCCGGGGGTCGACCCTCCTCCACCGCCTCGTGCCACGGAGGGGGGGGGGGGATTTTTGCCCCCATAACCCTCCCGCTACGTTTTTAAAGAACGCACGCCAAGGCGGCTCAGGGAAAAAAGAAAATATCTGGGCGCCCACGCGGTCGCGTCCTCCCGCAGGTTCTCATGATTCGGTCCGAGCGCTGCACGGGAAGTCCAATGTTCAATGAACCGCATGACTCCATTTGCCGGGCACATCTCGAGCTACGGCAGCTGAACGTGTGTCCCTAATAAAGTGGTCAGTGAGTCAGGCGCGATATTGTGACCGCTGCAAGTTTGCCGTGGAATATGATGCAACAGCCCTGGAATAAATTCTCGCAATGTTGAGCGGGTATGGCGCCGTTAAAGGTCCGCAGCGCTTTTAACAACAGGATCATGCATTTTGAAAATGTGAAAATATTATAGGGGAGGAGCTTTTACAAACAAAAACAAAAAAAAATCTTGTTAACCTAAATAACAAAAATCATATTTAATGGACAAACTATATGTAAGACCACACACCAGTCACATATAGCATTACGAACACTGCATGCTTACAATATAATGCAACAGGGCTGCAATAAATTTTCCTTTCGGAAGTCTTATGTTTAATTTTTGCTGAATATTTGACAAATGATGTGAATGGTTATTGGGGCTCTTTTTTTTGTGATGCTTTTGAACTGTATTGGGCTATACGGTGAAGTGTCCCTAATATTTTGGTCATCCCACACATGCATTAGGGTGGCAAAATATTAGGGACGCCTCTTGTTAATATATGGGAAATAATACGCCGGCACCTCTCCGGCCCTCGCTCCTTGTCAGAGTAGCAAACCGTGGCTTCGTCTCCTCGGATTCCGCTAACATGCCAGATGGTCTTGCAGTTATTAGTCATCCCGCATGCATTTCCGTGGAAAATGTGTATGTATTTATTTTGAGGTGGGGGTGGGGGGGCAGATTGCCCAACAACATGAATATACACTGATCAGCCATAATATCATACATTACATTGAGAGGCCTCGATTAAAAAAAAAAAAAAAAAAAATCAACATAAAATTCCTCCTGAAATGAGGATTTATTGCATTATTCTCCAGGGTAAACATGCAGCGGTCATAATGTTATGCTTGATCGGCGCAGATATATACATGCAGTTTATACTGTATGCCGCATCTACCCCTGATAACACCAAGCTGCCGGCGCGTCTCTGGCTCCCGGCCATCTCTGCATCTGATTAATGGCCGCCCACTCCTTCCTTCCTCTCCTCCCACTCCACTTGCTCTCTGCTCCTACCTCTGTTATTAATAGTGGGAGCATAAGGGAGACTTGTTGTGGCACACAGATTAGGCGGCTGGTGCAATAACGCAGGTGTCCTGCCACCGGCTCCCTCGACACACCGGCTCTGCGGTGGGCGAGCGGGCGGAAGAAGAAGGTAGATGCACGACCGGGGCTTCATAAGGACCGGCGTGTGACTGGCGGGGCCCGCCCCGCTCCACCTGTTTGGAAGTGGTGTTGGGGGGGGGGTCTCGTCAATACGGGGCCAACGCAGAGCCTACGCTGCAGATAAATTATCATGAAATGTTCTTTGCTTGTAGGGTGACCCTGCTCGTCTGTCAGATCCTGTCAGCACTCAATAAAAAATCCATTCAAAATGTGTGTGTGTTTTTTTTTTTTTAATGAAATAATACACACTCGGCTCATTTTTTTTCCGTGTTAATAGATAAGTACTTCCTTGTTGCGGGACGCCGGCCAAACAAGCGTGTCGAAATATTTGGCAAGCGGGGCCGGTGACCGGGGGCTGCGCTCTAATTGGCTGCGTCGCGTGTTCCACCACCTCTACTGGCAGCAAATTGGTGGTGTTGTTTTGTTTTTTTTGGGGGTTTTTTTTTTTTGATCGAACGTGGCTGGACGAGACCCGGCGATGTCTGCCGCCACTGTCGGCGCGACCGCGGGCGCGCGCTCAGCGACAGCCGGTGGCAGCGTCAAGTGTAGCTGTTTGCTCGGAAAAAAAACAAAAACAAAACGACTTGGGGGACGGGGGACCCGCCTCTCCGGCTCCTGCTATGATAAAAACGGACGAGGTGTCAGCCCTGAATTTTATTTTCTGACTTTTCCTGTTTGGTGACTCAGCGTTTTGCGTCTCAGCTCTTCCGAACAACCGCGGGATCAGCATTAGCGTGACCGGCCGTGAGGTCACAGGAATTTTGAGGCGAGTGCATTTAACTTGGATGGAATTTTGAAATACCGACAAGTGGAGTGTTACTGCGCTCGTATACGAACTCAAAGTACTTTTACTCAAGTGTTTTCCATTTAAAAAAGACTTGATACCGCTACTTCTGTTCTGCACCCCCCCCCCCCCCTCCCCCCCTCGGAGGAATATATTTTTACGCAATTCCATCCATCTGATGGCTTCACCTGCTGATTCACCTGGTGAAAACCACAAATTCAGTCCCTGACTTGACTTTTCAACATTAGTGTTTGTGACGGACAGAAGGATTTGTGGCGGTGATCCACATGCTCCTGCTCCGACGGCATTGCTGCACTGGATGACGTTTCCTGCAATTATTTACATAGTTTTGTTTTCTCGAGATCCCGAATTAATTATCCCGTAATCACAGGAAAACAAACGAAATTAACTCGCTATCACGGGAAAACGAAGAACATATAATGTATGAATGACCCTTCTTGGCTTCTGTATCAAGTAACTTTGTTTCAAAGATTACTTTGTTTCAATTATTTTACTCACAAGCTAATCAGGGGATGGGGGGAGGGTGGGGGGGGGCCGCGCGTCCTTTCAGGGACGGGGTCAATCCCCTTTCCCTAACTCTCTGAGGAACATAATGTATGAATGTATGACCCTTCTCGGCCTCTGTAACTTGGAATGTTTTTATTGTTCTCTGTTTTGTTTTTGTTTGTTTTTTTAAACACTTTGGTGACATGGCATCATCATCATCATCATCATCATCATCACCATCGGTCGATGGACGGCTGCTCATCCGGGTCCGGCCGAACCATCACGGCCTCGCTTGCCCAGCTAAAATTATTCTCTCGGTTTTCACTAATCTGTGACTCACTTAATCTGTTGCCAAACAAAATAATCCGTACGCTGATTATTCTTGTGAATAGAGTAAAGGCCTATTTAACCAGCACTTTAATCGCTCGTTCCTCAACTGTCATTTTTTTAAGACCCAAAACTTAAACTGATTCTGCCTCTTGTTTACTTTGTACGCCGGAACTATTTGCAAACAGTGGGGGATGAGAAGGAGTCAGCCGATGATGGAATAAACCAGGTCTTCAAAAATCCATCAGGATCATAACAAAGGCAATAACCAATGACGTTCCGATCCCCCCACGCCGCTTGTTCAAAACCGCCATGAAGGCGGCATCATGTCGGCAGAGGAGGCATCAGCAGA
This sequence comes from Dactylopterus volitans, assembly GCA_901007715.1. Taxonomy (NCBI): domain Eukaryota; kingdom Metazoa; phylum Chordata; class Actinopteri; order Syngnathiformes; family Dactylopteridae; genus Dactylopterus; species Dactylopterus volitans. The sequence continues at coordinate 3,750 of CAAKHG010042299.1, read as the reverse complement.
AATCCCCTGCTCAAGCCGGCTCCCGGCGCTCAAAACGCAGGCAAGCCGCTGAAAACAAACAAAAAAAACGTCCCAAATTAAACACAACTATCTAACAAAGCATAAAACGCGACTCCTATCGTTCAAAAACTTGCCTGTGAGGAAATTTGACCGTCGTTGACCTGTGAGCGGGCTAACTAGCTACCCCGTGCTAGCCGGGCCCGTCGGCAGGGGCTTCTCGCCGCCGAAATACGTTGGAAGAGCATTTCGATTCGCCGTCAATTCTCAGTAGAGCTACGCAGTTGAGTTCCTGCCCCAAAAAAAGTGATCAGAAGTGAATTTAAAGACCGAGTATAGCACGAGTTGTTGGCCTGGTCCTGCGCTGCTTCCCGCCCTTCGCTAGCATGCCCAGATGAACGCTGGGACGGCGAAGGCTGCGGAAGGACACGCTAGCTGTGTCCTCCGGATTAGGCTGGTCGAAGGCTGCATTTCTTGGCCGCATTACAAATACAATGAGAGGCCAGCGCGCCGGGACTGAGCCGCAGCTTCTGTGTTCCTGCTGGGGCGAGGTTTCATTTTTCCTCTCCTGTTGTTGCACAGCCGAAAGGTCAGACAGATCGTTATCCTGTTATTTTTTACATCCGGTCACCAGATCGCATATTTTAATCATGGTGGTGGGTGTTGGGACTGATGCTTGACATCTTGACGTCTCTTCCTGTCAAAATACAAACTAGGTGGATCCTCAGTGTGAAGGGGGACATGACAGCAACATGCACCGATCAGCAGGAACATTATGAGCACCTGCCTGATGCTGTGTAGGTCTGGGCCAGGCCTCTGTCACGGTCTGGACTCCACCGGACCTCTGAAGGTGTTGCTGTGGTATCTGGCACCAAGATGTTTGCGGCAGATCCTTTAAGTCCTGGAAGTTGTGAGGTGGAGCCTCAATGGATCGGGCTTGTTTGTCCTGCACGACCCGCAGATGCTGGATTGGATCGAGATCTGGGGAACCTGGAGGCCGAGTCAACACCTTGAACTGGTTGTTGTGTTCCTCAAACGTTCCTGAATTATCCTGCTGAAATTATCCTGCCATCAGGGAATACCGTTTCCATGAAAGGGGGCACATGGTCTGCAACAATGCTTAGGTAGCTGCTACGTGTCAGAGGAACATCCACATGGATGGCAGGACCCAAGGTTCCCCAGCAGAACATCGCCCAAAGCATCACACTGCCTCCGCCGGCTCGCCTTCGTCCCATCATGCATCCTGGTGCCATGTGTTAAGCGACGAGCACACACCCGGCCAATCACGTGATGGGAAAGGAAACCTGATCCATCAGACCAGGCCACCTTCTTCCGTTGCTCCTTGGTCCAGTTCTGATGCTCACCTTATCTGCAACAAACCGTGATGAAATGTGAGGCTATTTGAGCTCCAGTAGCTGTTCTGATGGATCAGACCACACATCTTCGCTCCCCACATGCATCAGTGAGCCTTGGCCTCCATGACCCTGTCACCAGTTCACCACTTTTCCTTCTTTGGACCACTTTTGGTAGGTCCTGACCACTGCAGACCAGGAACCCCCCACAAGAGCTGCAGTTCTGGACAGAAGAGACCGGGTGAAAGTGGCTAAAAATCCTCACACTCGCTCATCTGCCTGCCGTGTAACACATCAACTTTGAGGGCCAACTGTTCACTTGCTTCCTAACATATCCCACCCACCCACTCACAGACGCCACGGCAACCAGATAATCAGGGTTCTTCACCTCACGGTCAGAACGTCATTGGCTGAGAAACGCGAACCACCTAACATCTGGAACACATAACTTCCCACCTTCACCAAAGTGTGCCACGGTGTATTTTGCGTGCACCCCCCCCCTAAAAAAATAAAAAATAAATAAATAAATAATAACAACTAATGACCGTCTGCCACTGGTGGAGCCATTTTCACAACAGCAGCTGCCACACATAAAGCGCACGCGAGGTTGCACCCTCCTCCGGAATAATTGCTGTTTGAGAGAAGATGGGCCAGATGTGAAGGTTGCTGCCTTCGACTCCAAGTGTTTGGGCAGGTGAGAGCCGGGAAATGCAGATGTTCTCACACGGGCCCCTTTTTTTTTATGGAACTCCTCTCAGATGAATGAAGACGGTGGAATTAAAAACCTTGCAGCCACTCTCGCTATCATTTGCGGTTTTAAGTGAATCATATTTTTATTTTTTTATTTTTTTTCCCCAGCCGGCCTCTTCAGCGAGCGGCTTCGCCCCTCTCTCAGAGAGCTTGTCTAGACTTGCTGCAGCGGCGCTCAGAATGGAGAGTGTCTTTTTATTGTTGTTTGTATTGTTTCGTGGATTTTTTTTTTTGGTTTTTTTTGGTCCATCTGTCTCCCACCTGCACTGAAAAACATCCAGGATGTAGCCGGTTCTTGCAATCCATGCGATTGCAGCGGCGTGGGAATTCGAGCGAGTGGTCTGGAGAGACGGAGCGTGTTTTGGTTTTTTTGTTTTGTTTTTTTTTTTTCTCTTTGAGGAGACTTTCCCCAAGAAAAGGAGAGAAAAAGAAAACAAAAAAAAACCAAAACGTTGAACTAAGGTGAACCCTGAAATGAGACGATTCGAGGGAACATTCTATTCCGTGATAGAATAACTAACTTTTCAGGCGGTGAGGTAGTTCGCTTTGTTTTTTTGTTTTTTTTAAATGACTGGCTGTGCGCTGACTCCTTCCGATGGAGACGCCGCCGTCTCGTCCAGCGCGTCTGCGCCGGCTTCGAGGGGCGGCGGCGGCCTGGAGCGGCGCCTCTCGAAGCCCCTGTGGTGTATCTTTTTCACCTTCCACCCCAAAAACCAGCGCAGTGCATTTTTTTTGGAAGAGGGGCGAGGTTAGGAACCTTGTGAATTTAAAAAAAAAAAAAAACACTTTCAAATTCATTTTCAGGAAAGAAATACCAAAAACTAATTTCAAACCTTGTAAATGTTAAATCAGTTCTTGGCAAATGATTTGCATAACCAGAATGCTAAATAGGTCAGACTAACGACTAATAACAAACCGCCATGTCGGACTTCATCTGTATGCAAAACACTGCTTTGTCTCGATCGCTCGCTCGATTAAACGACTCCTTTTTTTTTTTCTTTTTGTAAATACTAATGAAATTGAATAAAAGCAAAGTTTATGAAAGTCCATTTATATTTTTAGCCTATTAACTTATTTACTTAACCTTCCTGTTTACTTTCAAATTTGCTAAAATCTTTTAGTCGGCCACGCATGTGAGGAGGGTTTCAAAGGCTGCTGTTGTGGCGATTTGGCGCAATATAAATAAAACCAACTTGACTGCTATATAACAGGGGTGTGACGGTTCCCCATACCTGCGGTTCGGACATTTAGCAGTCGCTTGAATCCGTGGTTTTCAACAACAGCAAAGGAACGCGTGTCCAACGCCATGAAAAACCCCAACAGCGTTGGTAGCTGCTTTCGCTCGCTCTGATTTCGGACCGAGTTTCATTCTGAAGGCTACGTGAAGATCTGGCTGTTGTCGTGGGCTTGTCGCTGCTGCGCCGGGCTGAGCGAGGTCTCTGTCAGCGTGACATCTCTTCATATGCGCTAGCATGTTTGAGGCGTCGCCCCCTCGCTCCCGCAGACGGTTTCGCTGGACACAAACCACAAATAACTCGCGTCTTGATAACAACGCGACCGCCAGCCTCTGTGGCCTCAACTGGAAATCCAAAACGCCTCCATACGGACGACCGAAGAGCCGCCGGAGGGTTCTGCTAGTTCAGGTTTGTCC
>CAAKHG010042284.1:0-12117 GCA_901007715.1 Dactylopterus volitans | reverse complement strand
GAGGGTTATTTAAAAAAAAAAAAAAAAAAAAAAAAAGAGGGGAAAGTGGCACAAAGGAGGCGTCCGAGCCTGACGGCGCGGGGCTCCGCCGGCGTCCCCCCCTCAGCCGCCCGGGCTTCACTCGCCTCTCATCATCCGTTATTTATTTTTTTATTTTTATTTTTTTTCTCCTGCTGCAATCTGGTGGCGCGAAGGGGGCCGGAGGAGGGAAGGCAGGATGGATGGAGGGATGGAAGGAAGGAAGGATGGAGCGGCTGTGGGGGGGTGGAGGGGGGGAATCCGAGTACGCGCGCGCGCCGGGACGCGCGGAAGATTTGCGCGTCTTTCCGCGGAGAGAAGAAGAGGATGCGCACTTTGGGAGATAATTTCTTGCGCTTTTTTTTTTTTTTTTATTTTTTTTTGGTTTACAGGATTCTAACAAGAGGTTAAAGATAATAATAACAGCTACTAAATAATATTATTTCATCGAATAATGACGCAACCCCGAGACGCGCCACAGCTGCTCTCTCTCGCGTCGCAGGCGAGGAGATTTGCGAGCCTCCGGCCGCCCGAAATAATTTGAACTTTTACAGGCATTTTCATATTTCATGCTTGAGCTGAGATTATCATCACATTGCTGGATGATGATTTTTTTTTCCTCCTTCCTCTTCTTCTTCTCCATTTTCCCAGCAGCTCGGCAGCAGGTCAGCAGAGAACGAGGCGATGCATGTTTGTGTCCAAAAAACAAAACAAAAACAAAAAAATCACCAGGCGAAGAAGAGGCGACGTTCTTCTTCTTCTTCATTTTCACGGTGGATAAACTGCTTTTACTCACGAATAAATAGGTTTGTAATTCCCTCCGAGGAAGGCGGGGACGCCAGTTTATTGTTTATTCGTCGACACATCAGTTAAGATGTCAATTTTGGCAAATTTTAATATATATATATATATTTTTTTTATCATGTGGTATTTTACAGTCGATTTCTCGATAACGGCATTTCTTTGGGATTATTCAAGTCAGTGATCTTCTCATTCGCCAGCAGCGTGTGTGTGTGCGTGCGTGTGTGTGATGTAATTAGGGTAAACACGGACCACCGTTAACAGTCCTCCCGCGCCGCGGATCGCGCGAGCACGCCGGCATCAATCTCGTCCGTGACACAAATAAAAATAGACAAAAGACCCAAATTCGCCTCCAACAAGTTAATGCGGCGCATCTGGGTGGAAAGGAGACACTTTCACGCGCCGCGGACACGAGCAGCGACTTCTGGTGGTGGTGGTTGTTTTTTTGTTTGTTTATTAACTAAAACTGCGGTTGGAAACAGCGGGAAAAGCGCATCTGAGAGCAGTTGGAGCAGGACAGAAGAACCGAAGGAGCGGGCTCGCGTGTGTGTGTGTGTGTGTGTGTGTGTGTGGGTGTGTGTGATGCTGATGACTGGCGGGGCTTGAACCCGTGACCTCCTGGTTCCACTACAGACGCACACTGGTGACTATGTTTTATGATTTTTTCTCTTGATCTTTGCATCATGTAATAACAATAATTATTATTATTATAATTAATGTAAATATATTAGTAAATAATTTTGAAAAGTTTGGAAAAAAAAGCCATGATTTCTCTGTTATTTCCAGTGACATTTTTGTTTAACACATTCATCAATAGGACCGATTTCAATCATCTCTAAATTTATAAAACAAACGAAACACAATCATAAAAATGAAAGCATGTCATTTATATATATAAAAAAATAATTAAAAAAAATCAAGGGGTGGAATTATCAATCAGACGCTGGACTCAGAACATGACGGCAACTCTGCGAGCAGTGAATCAATCATCCGACGCAAAGAGTGAAGGCACTTTTTTTTCCCTCCTCCCTCTTCTGTCAGTGTTCTATTTAATATTACATCACCGGATTGTTGTTGGTTCTGACCTTCAGTCTGAAAGCTGCAAGAGGGGGTGTGCGTGTGGGGGTTGAGGGGGGCTGGGGGGGGGCTCCGGTGCAGCTAATTTGACCCATTACGCTGTTAATTACCTGCATCAGTCATGCGCCGCGGTTGCGCGCGCGGTCACGTTTTGAGTCGCGGCTGTAAAATGAATGCAGCGGCGGTGCGCCTCTTAATTGCGGTGTTTGCGCGTCCGGGAGCGTCGCGGCGCGCCGCGCGGCGGAGGTTGTCGAGCAGGCGCGCCGCGCCGCGCCGCGTCCGCCGGCCTGCAATTAAGAAGGCGCGGATACCGGCTGCGAAGAGAGCAGCCGTGTGACTTTCAGAATAAAACAAAACTGTGTTTTTTTTTTTTTTTTCTTTTTATGAATTCACACAGATCTCAGAGGGAAATTTTTTTTCACATACTTGACACTCAAAGCTGTTGTTTTTTGTTTGTCTGCCCCCCCCCCCCCCTCTAAATAAACGCTCCTCTGTGATGAGTCACACCGCTGCCTAATGAGTATTTTGGTTTTGGTACAATTTCATACTCTGTAATCGAGTATTCCCCCCCCCCCCCCCCCCTTCACTCCCTCCAGCCAGCACATACTCGGGAGGAGCTGCGAGCCTGCATGCGGGCGCGCAAAGCGCAGGTGCGGCGGCCCGCCGCCGCATCTCATGCCTCAATTAGCGCCGCTGGCCTCTGCGCGGACTCCATTAGGCCGTGATTTATCCGAAAAAAATATAATTATACCTCCAAATAAAATAATCAGCATTGAAAAGCGATTTCCCCTAACGAGTCGGAGCGGGGTGGATGTCACGGAGCGGCGGCGCCTCATTAGGGCGGTAATGACACTTTGGGGGTGATCGCGATAATTATCAAAATGTGTAAAAGGAGGATCGAGTCAAATGTAGCGCTAATTGGGTTCATTTATTGTGACTATTTGGGAAGGAGTCCGGCGCGGGCCTGGACGCGCGGCGGCGCGGTTTTAGCCCCGTTTGGATAATAAATGCAGCTGATTTATGAGCATAACCAACATTTGTCATCTGGCTGTTGTTGCTTTTTTGTTTTGTTTTTTATTGCAGGAATGAAGAGACAGTCCACATGCCAGACCAGTACACACCAGTTCACATGCTGGAAGGAAGAGACGACCGACTGATGGACATATCTGGAGAAAGTTAATTGAGCAATCTGGAAGCAAAAAGATTTTCAAGTTTTTTCTTTTTTTTTTTTAAATTCCAGCTTTTCAAATGTTGATTATTTTTGTAAATTCGTGGTTGTTGGATAACCAGACGTCACTTATTTGCAAAAACAAAATGGGTGAAAAGCATAATTGGGTGAATCACACAGCATCAACTCCTCAAAGTGAGAGCTACTGGAAGGTCCCTACCAACTTCAAGGCATATAAAACAAATAAAATAAAAAAAAAAATCATTCGAAATCTGACATTTCACAAACCACTAGAGCTCCGGATGTGCTGCTCCTTGCTCGTCTGCGTTTAAGGCTTCTCGAATCGCCAGGCGCTGTTTTTAAAAAAACAAACAAAACAACAACACTAGAAACGTGAGCATCAGCGGGAAACCGAAGAAAGAAGCTCCTCCTCTGCGGAAATAAAGCCGTCTTTATCTCGCTGGATGTTGCAACACAGGAGAAGTGGGGGTGGAGATGAAAAACGCGGTGACACATCGACTGTAAACAGCAGGGGCGGGTGTTAGCGGGCGCGGGGGCCCCGACGCCAGGAATGGACGTTCACGGGAGAGAGAGAGAGAGAGGTGGGGGGAGGGGGGGCACACCGGGAGAACGGGAAACAGGTCGGGAATCATCCTTCAAGCTTCACAGAGTCCAATATGTTCTTAGCCTCTTTGTACTCCTCCGACTCGGCCAGGTGCTCCTCTGTTTCCTGAAAACACACAAACACACACCGAAGAAACTCTTTATGCGGTTTTGTGCAACTTAAAAAACTAATTTTCGCCTGAGGTCAGGTATCGGGGCGGGTGGGCGTCCATCTGGACGAAGCGCTGGTAATGGAGGTGGGGATCCAGAGTGTGTGTGTGTGTGTGTGTGTGTGTGTGGGGGGGTTTGCTAATTCCAGCTTAGCCTCCTCCGCCGGCCAGCGAGCGAGCGAGTCACGCCGGCAGCTGCCCGGCTGCTCCGCGTTAATTGAGGCGACCCGCGGACACGCATGCTCCGCGCTCGCCTGCCCTCCACGTGGGCCCGGGCGCCCGGGGGGACCGGAACTCTCGGCGGTCCTCGCGGATGGGACGGGACGCGGCTTGGGGTGTGCACGGCGGCCGGAATGGCGAGCTCGCCGATTACTGTCCCCATTAGTCTTTTGGTTCATAAAAATCTCAGCCGCAAACTTTTTTTTCCGGCCTGACGAGACTCCGATTTCACACTTGCTTGGACCGACCGACCAAGATCTGGATCCAGCTGCTCAAGAGACGGGAGGCTGTCAAAATGTGGTCATTTTGCCGGAATTGCGTATGTCTAACACCTGCGGGCTGGCGCTTTTTTTCTCCCTTCATGCTGTGGCGGGACAATGTGGGAGATGGAGAGGAGCTTCATGAAGTTCAGCGCCGCCCGAACCAAGAACTGTAGAAGTCTACATACACTCATGGACCACGTTATCAGATCTGCTCGAAGGTTTGTACTGTTGAGATCTGTTGTTCAGAACCTCGGTTGTAACGATGCTTCACTGAGTAACTGTCGTCTTTCCATCAGCTGGAACCAGTCTGGCGGTTCTCCTCTGACCTCTGACCTCAACAAGGCATCTGCTCCCAGAGAGCTGAGCATCACTGGGCATCTTCCCTTTGTGGGACCATCCTCTGTAAACCCTGGAGATGGTTGTGTGTGAGAACCCCAGCAGATCAGCAGCTGCTGGGACACTCAGACCAGCAACCATGACGCCTTCAGAGCCACTTAAACCACCTTTCTTCTCCATCCTGATGCTGGTTTGAACTCCAGCGGATCCTCTTGACCGCGCCTGCATGCCTAAGCGCACCGATTTGCTGCCGTGCGATTGGCCGATGGGATGTTTGCATGGGCAAGCAGTTGAGCAAGTGTACCTAATAAAATGGTCGGTGAGTGTGCATGAACACGTTAAACGTGAGTCCCTTTTCATACAACTCCAAATGAAAATTTAAGACAAATGTGCAATGAAAATACACAAAAAGCGGAAAAAACACTATAAAGTAGATGTACGAACACTAATTTGAACTTTCAAAAGTCAAACTAATCGGAGGTCAGACGGCGACGTGATTGCTGAGGTCTTTGCCGGTGGAGCAGTTTGGAAATAAAGCGATTCACAAATATTTCTCATTCTTTGGTCTGGACAGACAAAAGAAATTCTTATGGGGATGTGATGACCAATATTTAATCATAAAACGACTGAATTGGGATTTAAAATAATTCAATACCGTATCTAAAACATCGCAAGAGTGGTCACGGACCCGCGGCCGTCTAGTCTGAGCATAGCGATGTCAGCGTCCGCCGCACCGAACGATGGCGTTCCGTCGCCGAGCGCGCGCGTTCCAGGCGAGAGGAGCATTCATCGCTGTTAGGGGGCGTCGTTTTTTGATTAACAAATTTTTATTCACACTTTGGCCTGAGTCGACGTCCGTTTGAGCGCTCGCCAGAGGACCTCGGCATGTTTTTAACGTGTACTTTACGGCCGAATATCGCGTCACATGAGAGGTCAAAGTCTCCCTCTGGTCATGAATGCGTTCTGCTGCTCCTTCCTGGTCCGATATTCATCTCGTACGAGCCTGATGTGGAAACTAGAAGCTTAAATCTGTCAACTTAAAAATATCTGCAGATTCGTTTCTGCTGGATATTTTTAATGAGGAGGTGGAGTCGGTGTCATTTCAAAGATTTCAATGAATGTCGGGCCGAGAGCTCTTTTACGCCTTCGCAGGAGGAGTGAAACTAACTAAATTCAGATGGATTTCAAACTGCTGATCGATTCCAGCATTGTTCTGCAAGCGATCTCCGGGAAATGTTTCGCTGCTGTTGCGGTGGTCGCTGTGTGGACTCGGGCGTCCGTGAACAACCTTAAAAACAACAACACGTTCGTCGCCAGAAAGGGAGGGGGTGGGTGGGGAAAAAAAAAATCCAGAGAGCTCAGGAAGCTCAAACAAAATGTGATGAAGGTGAAACACTGGCGCTCGAAAGACAGAAAAAAAAGTCCTAAGGCACTTTTTTTCCCGTCAGAGGGTACAAGCCTTTATTTCGTGGCCGTCTCGTAATGAGATGCTCAAAAACATCGATATTAAAAAATGAGTCGCAACCTACGTGCCTGGATGACGAGATATTTGTCTTTATTGGTGTAAATGTTGGTATCTGACGGCGTTTTCCTCAAGTGACGCCTTCATTTGAAAGGAAGCGCATGCCGACCTTCTGACCCTCGGCCGCCCGAGCACAAAGCCGACGGGGCCGCGCCACGGCAACGGTTTTGTCCGCCTGTGAGGTGTAAAAGGGTGTTACTCACCAGCAGCTGCTGCAGGTCCGCGTGCGCTATGGTCAGGCGGCGGCGGCAGTCCGGGATCATCATCCTGGACTCCTGCAGGACCTCCGTCTGAGGGCACACAGAGACGGCGTCACTCAGCCATTTCTCATCGCCTGTCGCCATTAAAAATCAACACATTACCCGATGCCTGTTTCATAGTTCAGCACATTACTTTAAGTGGCTACGCGTGCGATTTAAGGTGTGGCCTTGCTCCCAAGGAAAAGGGGTGTCCCCACACACACACATGCATACACACACACACTCGCTGCTGTCACTGACATCTCCCAACAAGCCCGCGCTATGAAAAATGTTATTGAGTTATCGATCGGGCAGGGAGTCGGGCAGCGGGGGACCACCTCGATCCGCCCGCACACCTGGATGAGTGAAGAAACCCTGAGCCGAGGGCGCTGTCGTCAGGCGTAAAGAGATATTACTACGCCCGCGGCGAGACGGTGTTCCAGCGGGGGGCGGGGGGCTTTCACAGCCACGGATAATGCGGAATCCCACCCTCCTCCCCGGCCGGCACCCTAAAGAGCGGAGAAGAAGTTGGCTAACGTTGTCAGACACACTCACTCGTGACAGATGCTTCCCCGCACCAGCTCCTGGCAGAAACGCGGCGGCGGCGGCGGCACGCGAGCGCGGCTGAAGATGGCGGACTGGCTGATGTACCGAAGACAGCCAGTCAAGCCGGCTGCCATCGAAACCTGACAAGGTGAGCAGGACTAAGCCAGGGTGGTGGTGGGGGGTGGGGTGCTGCGGCGGAGAGAAGTCACGGTGACCCTCCCGGGCGCAGTGGAATGATCCCATGAGCGCCGGATAAAGATGACACTTACGGCGTATTGATTCCATTAAAATAAAAACCTCTAATCCATCCTGCCTCAGACCTATCATCTCCAACCATAATCCATCTGGCCTCCCAATCTACCCGTTTAACGCCGGCCAGGCCTGCCGCTAAGGCTGAGCCGCCGCCGCCGCCACCGCCGCCACCGCTGCCTCCGTCGCCGCGCGGATGAACAAATGAAAACACACACAGAATTTTAATGCGACCAGTAAACATAATCAGATGCGCTGCGGTTCCCCGCTGGCTGGAGCCGCGAGGGCGAGGGAGCCAAATGAGCTGGGACCAGTTGGCCCGCGCGCGCAGATTTTATCGCTGCCCAGGAATCTGCTGTCAAGGGTACTGGGTTTTATTATTGATGGCTTGGTTCGCACTCTCTATGGTTGTGTCCAAATTGTTCCTGTAAAACAAATATCTACTTACTGAAGAATTTTACGGCTTTAAGGGGAAAAAGGAAAAAAAAAAAAAAAAAAAAAAAAAAAGACGAGTCAACTTTGCCAACAAAAATAGTGAACAAGAGTCTGCAGAGTTGCTAATGGCCCCTCAGGCTGATTTTAGCTGTCTCAAAATAGCAACGTCAGCACACTCGCAATAACAATGCGATATATCTAAATATGTACTGTTAAAAATGTAGTTTTCTGCGCAGTCATTCCGGCCAGGGAAAAACTGCGAACTACAGGAAGCAGCGCTTAGCTTTCCAGGAAGCTGACCAGTAAGATTACCCATCAGTCACTGCGCCTCAGTGGAGCACTAAAAATAAAATTGGGCTTGCATGCATGATCATTACTGCCGTATTTATGTGACAATTTAAGGTTAAGATACCCAAAACTGCAGAAATCTATAACTCACATATCTTGCTATCTAGGGAAACAATAATATATAAGCAAGCTAAGCTAATGCCCGTGTAGCGAGCGTTACTATGTTACATCAATATCAGCCAACAGCCGATGTCAGTTTTAATATTAGAACTGACTCATGCGCCAATGTTAGCATTGATGAGCACTTTTATTTCAGTAGCAACAGCCATCTAAGGCGTTAGCATTAGCAAGGTAAAGGAGAGAGGAAGTGATGTCATCATGGGGTGTTCCTTTAAGTAACAGTATGGGATAACAGTACTAGTATTAGTACTATTATGCAAACCGCAGACTACACTGACTTAGTTTACTGCATTAGCATGTTAACACTGCTAATATGACCAAAGCACGACGTAAATCAGAGGCTAATAGATGTGCCGCTGGTTCTGCTGGTATTTAATTGTTCATCAAGGGTGAAACATATGTTTTGTAGTGATGTTGGAGCGAGATGGAAACGTATAACTGTTAGAACAGTTCGTTCTCTAGGAGGGGAACGAAGGTCTGACATGAATCTCTTGGCAATTTCTCCAACAGTTTCAGGCACATTTCCCTCCAAGCCACAGACATCATGCGCGTGGTGGCGCTACAGGAGAAGTCTGGGGATCAATAACGTCGGCGTGTTTCGACCTCCCGGGACCAGGAATACCTGCGCAGCACGTGCTCAACAGTCGTTGGAGATAATTTCTGTCTGCAGCAGCTGTAGTCAGCTAAGATACTGTATAAAACTGGATTGTTATTCTCTGGAAACACCCGGCTATCCTTCTGAAATTATGCTCCTTTGTTTATGCTCGAGATTTCAATACTGAGGGGCAACATCGCCAGAATCCCCATGTAACGAGCTGTCAATTTTAGAATTACATAGTGCAGGTTCTCTGCCATGGCGTTTCCCAACGCTGGTCCACCGCGCATGTTTTCCACGTCCGCTCCAACGCGCCCGACTCGAGCGAGCAGGTCGTTACCGGGCTTCTACGCGGCCGATAATGGACTGCCCATTTTGAATCAGGTGCGCTGGAGGGCGACCAGATCTAACACACAAAACTGGACCGGCGGCGCCAGGGCGGGCTCGAAAGCCGCGGCGAGCGGCGCTAATGACGGGGTTCTGCGCGAACAGCGAGGGAGGCTGGAGGGCAGGAAATGGGCCAGTGATCTGTAAGGGACACCACATTACCAGCATGTGTCAGTAATTATCAAACTCCGCCAAAGTAACATGATATAATTACATCTGCATCACGCAAATTACAAAATCACTAATGATTCTCCTCTCAACACCTAATTCTTCATTATCGCCGTGCGCTGACCTCATTATGTGAACGAGGGGCTACTCGAACCATCAAGACGGAATTCACTTCGAAACTGTGGGAGAGCAAAGCGCCCTTCATTTACTGGTTGGGAAGAAAAGGGGGGGAAAGGAAACAGTCGGTGACAAATGGACGGCGCAGCCGTTTCCATTAGGGACGGGTACGAAACCCGGGATTAAATTATGAAAGACCGGAGCCCGATAAGCTCCAACGTTATCGGATCTGCTAGCGGTATCGGCGAAATGACAGCGGTCGTCCATGATGAATTTTCTGTGTTCACGATCCTGGAGAGAGAGATCTCTGTGTCTCTCACACACACACACACACACACACAAACACAGACACACACACTCTTTTTTGACGGTAAGCAAACGTACACCACATCCAAGCGTGGAAATGCGGTTTTCTACAGATTAGCTCGTGGTTGGTCTGCGGTTGCCCCGTCAGCCATAGGCGGGCTGTGCTAGCAGGTGTGTTGTGCTAGCAGGCGTGTTATGCTAGCAGAAGCCCGCACATAAATCCTACAATACGAACACGGTTAATTGTAACATGAGGAGCTTCACTGTTTAGCTATGAGATCGTTCCGTCTGATATGCTGAGAGCATCCAACGGTCATTCAGAAAAAAGCGTAATTAGAAATGATGTAATTAGATTTGAATATATATATATATAGCAAATAATTTCTTTGAATTTTTGAATTACTTGTTGACATTATGTTCAAAAATCGCAAAAGTGGTTAAAACAAGTCTGATAATTGGATTTAATTTATTAACACATTGTACTCTGTAATTTGTTCGTTAGTGCTGATTCAGCTTTCCTGAATGTTTCAATGCAGTACAAGAAAATACAGCAATTGTTCATCCTGTTCTTAATTTAAAAAAATTTCTCAACAGAAAGAACCGATAAAAACATCGAGAACATGGCGCGCTGACAAGCAGTATGGGTAAAAAAGGCAGCACGGTTAAAATATCAACGATACCCAACCCTAGTTTTCGATTATAATGGTTGTATAGTTCATCACAGATGCGAGCACGGCCCCGACATACCTGCTTCTTGATGACATAATCGTCGGCTGCCTCCGTCTTCAGGCGCTCAATCTTCTCCTCCTGCTGCTTCGCCTCGGTTATGTACGCCTTCTCCTCCTTCGCGAGTCTGCGGAGCCGGCGGGGACAAGGAGAGGACAGTTGGCGGCTGAGGAGCGCTGACACGGTGTTGTTCCATCAAACGCGGCACGTCGACGCGCAGCCTCCCAGACAGATAATATAGGTCGAAGCATGAAAAGGTGGGCTGTGACGGTCATCTGCGGCAGACGAGGCCATCCATCCTCATTCTCGCCGCCGCCTCGCTGACTAAAAGGGGGACACGGTGAGATCATCTCCCCCAGGATGGGAAGACGCACACCTCACTAACAAAACCCGCCCGGCACATCACTCCTACGCGCCGCCGCGGGGGCCACACAAAAGCGCCGCTTATCAAAATATCAGCTCATCACAGGCAGCGCGGTTCGAGCCGTAGCGGCCTAAGAACACGCGCAGCACATCTGAAATGTCTGAGATCATTGCTGTACTGTATTTAACACCATAAAAAATGTCAATTTGTGAAACAAACCATCACTTTTACACCAAAACAATATTCCACAAGCATCGGCTTCATGTCGTTCTGGACAAGACGCCCGCTAAAACCTCGTTTCTCAAATAGTACACAGACAAAACGAACGTGACGATCGCACAAAAGTACGAGAAAGCTGCTGAGCCGATACTGAAAAATGTTCATTTCCGTACCTATAGCATCTTTTTAATCGCGCTTGTGAACCACCGAGGACCAGGCGGTCGCATAATATCACGATAATTTTGGCGTGCGGGAAACTCGTGATGAAATTTCACGATGTGCTGAGATTTTCTGCTTCCGGAGGCGGCGACATGCTGCGATTTTCTGCCTTTTCACAACTGCAAAATCAAGAGGATCCAGAGGAGAACTGTGTGGTTTTTGTACAATAACGTGTGTTTTCACTGTGTTCAATCATTTTTATGGCAGCTAAATAGGTTTGACGAGCCAACAGTCATAAAACCTTCCAAGAATGTTGCGTTCACCTTTTTAAATTATAGAATCAAAGATTAGACACTCAGCTTTGATACAATATCACCGCAGAACATCGCAACGCTGGACCAGATTTGTTTGCCTATACCTCTGGTTTCCATTTTAATGAGAATTTTGAACAACTGTATCATAAAATGTTAATGAGACAGCGAAATTTAGAAAGACAAACAAAATTGTTTTCAAAAGTGAATTCAATGTGAAATTCATGAGGACGGTTTTTCCGCGGATGTGCTGCAATTATTTAACCAGAGATTTAACTTCCGCTTCACTGCAGAGGTGGAAGGTTTAACAGGTACTATAAATGATATATTCCGATAAAGCGCAGCATTCAAACCACTGCATGTTTATCATAGAATATAACGCAACAGCCCTGCAATAAAAAATGGGTTATACCAAGAAGTGTCTCTAATATATTGGTCATCCCACTCATATGCATTAGGGTGACTACATATTAGGGCCAGCACAGTTCAACAGCATCAGAAATTATGATAATTAAATTGTGTCGACACCAGTCCCAAACAGATTCAACACAAATTCAACAAGAAACTCCTCCTGAGGGGAGAATTTATTCCAGGGCTGCTGCATTATAGTCTATGGTGAACATGCGGTGGTCGTAATGTTATGGCTGATCG
>CAAKHG010042279.1:0-12460 GCA_901007715.1 Dactylopterus volitans | reverse complement strand
TCCCCCGAGACAATGGCCTACACACACGCACACACACGCACACACACACGCGGACATACACACAAACAAACCACCTGCTACCTCTGCTACTCCTGCAGATATTAAGAAGGTTCCCCTCAGATTGCGAGTGTCTGGGATCACTAATCCCAGAGACAGAGAGAGAGAGACAGCGAGGGTGGGGGAGGGGGCAGCGAGAGCAGCTGACACGGCGCTTTGACTCGACGTCATCTAAACCAGAGCGACCATCAAATCTGGGAAAATACCTACAAATCCATCGCTGCAGACAGAGACGGCGAGTGGGAGGAGGAAGGGCGAGAGACAGAGCGGCGAAGAGAGAGAGGGAGCGAGAGACCCTCGCTCTGGCCCCACTACTCCTCCTCCTCCTCATCTTCCTCCCCCTCATGTCTGGAGGGAAAAATGAGCTTGAGCGGCTCATAACCACTTCCTGGGTCTGTCTCCTGTAATGTCAGAGGCGGTCTGAGGTCTGCGAGATGTTTGTGTGGGACTTGTTGCTCCACGTCCGTGTGAAGCAGAAGCTCTGAGTCGGCGGAGTGCAGAACGTCGGCTCATCGCGACTGTTGACCTCCAATGTGCCGCCGAAGAGAGCTACGCTAACTATCACAGCCAGCACGGAGCTAAGCTAGCTCGCAAAGACGAAATTAGCCTGCTGATTATTTTAGCGGGACACATTTAGCCTGTAACTGTGACTGTAAAGTCTACTTGCACCGGTCCGTAAAACCTGTAACATGAAGGCTTGTACATGTTAGTGCTAGCTTTTTAGTTGTTTTATTTTATTTTTTTAATATCTAGCGTTAGATTCTTGTGCATGTGAGCAAAGTCACAACCGGAGCCAGTAAAGCTGATTCCAGTTCTGATTCTGACCCAGGAACCGAAGCGTTGAGGCGACGCTGACAGGAAATTGCTAACGTAATGCTGACGTGAAAAAAAACTTAGTCCTGCATTGTAATAACTAGCTAACTAGCTAACGGAGTAAAATCACCATTTCTCGTTCAAAGTCAAAGTAAATTACTGTGAAATTGAAATGCAAGTAGCTACACATCAGCGTGAAATACGGTACTTTCCACGCTTGTGAGCGTTACCGTGAAGGTGCATGATGGGACGTGAACTCCTGCAGACCCGAACCTTCCAGTCCATGTCGGACGGGCGTCTTCCACTCTCGACGCGTGAGCCGACTCCAGGATTCCGGCGGCACGTTATCTTTGAGTAAAATGCACGAGCGCGCCGCATCGACGATCAAAAGATTTCTGGCGAACACTTCATCATTCATCGCAACCCAGTGGAGGAAAATGATTTTTTTTTGTAAATGTATTTGGAACATCAGATCTGGCCGCGGCCCGTGCTGTGTGTGGCCCTGGCCTATAACGCTGATGAGCATTAGCATGAACATGAGAAGTGCAGCTTTTCCAAAATGAAAGCACAATTTTGTTTCATATCACATAAACAGATGGTTGTTTGGCAGCGGCGCGGCCTCGCCACCACATGAAAGCGCTGGATGCATGGATGGCGGGCCGCACAAACGCGAGCCTGAAATGTTTAAAGCGACTGGCGCTGGCTCAATCTCGCTGGCTCCAAAAGGCTTTTGTTTTCCAGCTCAGCGATGATGAGCTGAGCTCGGCGACACAGAGACGTGGATGGGAGCGACTTTTTAATGCTCTCCATAAGACTCAATCCCCCAAAGTCTTCGCGCAGCATCTATTCTACAGGTCCGCACAGCTGAGCCCAAAACTGTCAGGCACGTCTCAGACTCGGTTATGAAACAAGGTTGATGAACGAGGTCACACTGCACGCACCTCAGCAGAGAGCTGACGTCTGCTCACGCGACGTGGGTGGCGCCGAAGGCTCGGTGACGCGCGGCTATGGGATAACGGCGTTACGAATCAACGGTGTTACCTTCTTCAACTGTTTCCATGGTGACAGCCCCGTTACAGTTGCCGACAGTAAGACGCGGCGCGTTACTGTAACTAAACTCACTGAAGCTGTTTTCATCCGAGTGATCCGACCAGGCTCTCTCAGCCATGGAGGAGGGAGGAGAAGGGGCGGGGCAACCGCATAGGAGATGGTGATTGGCTGAGGTAGAGCAACACTTCATGGTAAGCCAACCTTGACTTGACTTGACTTCTCAATTTTATTTATAAAGCGCCAAATCACAACAAATGTTATCTCATGACAGTTTATACGACAGTTTATACGAAGAGTCTGCTTGCATTATATCTGCTTGTTTTAGCCAAGATGATGCTACTATATGTTTTCCCTAACTATATTTAAGTTCCCCAGCGAGGGCCAACCTTCAATTTTGTCAATTTAAGTTTTATTCCCATAAATTCCCGTTAATTCCCATAAATTCCCGTTAATTCCATGCAAAGTTTCCAACTTTGAAAATTCCCAGAATTTTGCAACCCTATCAGTATGTAACGCAATAGTAACTTTCCCTGGTAACTAGTTACTTCTATCATGCTGTAACAAAGTTATTAACTTGGTTACTTTTTGGGAGAAGAAACTGGAACTAATTACTTTTTCAAAGTAACCTTGCCTGCGTTGTTTGATGTGGCTTGTGGGCCAACTAGTCTCTCATTGGCTGTCAGTCACAACAGCTTGTCTCCAGTGCTTCAAGGACGTCTCGCTTCAAATGCGACCTTCTTCGTCTGAATTTGGAGGATCTGACGGATGGATTCTTTGTGGGCAAAACTATCCCAGAATGCATTTCAAACCTTGCAGCGGCAATGGCAGAGATAAAGAGCTAGCTCTATATCTGAGGAGGACGCTAGCTTTGTATCTGAGGAGGACGCTAGCTTGCATCTGAGGAGGAGGCGGGTGTCGCAGCTGAGGAGGCAGATACCAGGATCATTGACCCTGAGCAGCTTCTGGCCATCTGACTGAGGGAAGTTGAGGTAAAATTGTGGATAACGAGCCCACCATTGCCATCAGGAGTTGTCCCACATCAACTATGGACTAGCGGCACTAGCTTGTTTGCTGCTTAAATGATGGACCATATCACTATAAATGCATCACAATGAAACAACTGAGCTGTTCTTTTCCATTTTACCTTATCAAATTGCGTAGAAACGTGGGCTCCTGCCGACTGAATAAACGTGGAAAAGCAGACATCCTGATTCCTCTGAGCATCTTGAGTCGATGTGGACCTGGAAGCTGATCCGCTCATGTTTGAGTGGAGTAGAACTTTATTGTCCGGAGGAGGTGGAAACTTGTGTTTGGCTCACCGATATACGAGCGGCAACGCAGCTAATTGTAAAACAGTTAAAAGCAACAACAGAAAAACAAATAGCAGCAAAGAGGCGGTCGTAAAAAATAAAATAAAAAAAAAAAACGACATAAAATCCGAATAAAAACCAATAAATACCCAGAAAATTAAAAACAAAAACAGTTCTCGCCCTGGCTGGGGATTAAGACTCACTGTGGAATTAAGAATATTTATGGCACTTGGAATCCAGGAAACAATTATTTTTTTCTTTGTGGTTGCCATGGTAACCCCGTAGCGCCTCCCAGAGCTGAAGGCTCTAACAGCAGGCGGAGAGGAGCTGTGGGCCGCCGTTCTCCTCCTCGTCCATTTAGTGAAGAGCTGGATCAAGGAATTCTGGGGTTTCCCGACTATATCATTTGCTGCTGGCGCAGCTCTTGAGTCATGTGACTGAGCCAAGCGAGAAGATGAAATATTACATCTCTGCTTGCAAGAGTTCTGTAAAAAGCGCTGACTCACGCTGGGGCTGCCGGGTTCCCTCAAGGGACACAGCCGCCATCAGCGTGCTAGCTTAAAAACACATTCCGTGTTTCTCGGAGGACTCTTCCTGTTCCGAGCTTCCTGAAACTCGCCGCGGTTCCTGCTGGCGTTCCATCGATAGATCCCGGCTCTGATTTCAAGGGCTTTTTTTTCCGTGCAGACGATGAGTTCTTTAGCTGGTCTCGAGAGCTTTGGTCTGGGTCACATGGGCAGCTTCATTCAGACGTTCAAATGTTTCTCATTAATCTCGAACTCATGAGCGAGAACGGGGAGCAAAACAAGCGCGTGGGACTCGCAGTGATCAGAGCTCGCGGGGCCTCGGGAAGCCTCAGAGCCAGAGAACCTCGCACATGTGTCATCGGACTTAAAAGCAGAGGCAGATCTTCTTAGCGTTACACGAATGTTTGGTGAGACCTCATCTTGGACTTCGCAAGTTCATTCAGGGCTGTCTTATACAGTAAAACCTATGGAGAAGACCGAGAAGGTCTAGAGAAGGAGCCTCTGAGAGAGATCTCCTAAGAGCAGAGACGACCAGCTCTGCTTGTATCCAGGAGCCGCAGAGGAGACATGAGGTTTATGAGCTTGTTCATGGAATATATGCTGACAATGCTGAGCCAGATAAACGCGTTTGAGGGGGGATCCCCCAGTTATTATCTGAAAAAAAAGAGGACACTTGGGAAACTTTAAGGTCCTTCAGGAGGTCATTCGATTTGCAACGCCGAAAACATGTAAACACATTTAGAAACATCTGCTGCAGCGTCAAAAATATCATCACAGTTCTGCAGATGCATTTAAAAAAAAAAAAAGAATTAAAATTGCCTGACTAGCTGTACCAGGAAGTCCAGTATGTGTACCTGCATGAGTCCACATGTTCCTCCCGTCTCCACATGGCTCTTGGCTCCACTCTGCTTTTCCGGTTGGGTTATCGCCATGGGAACGCAGATGAGCGCTTAGCTGGATTGGTTCTGATCTGGAGGTGTCTGGACCTCCAGCCAGGAGCTCCCTGGACGGTGGATGGGACGCATCTCCTCAGACCTCCTCCACCTGCCGGGTCCCCGTGATTCTCCCACGGATCTTCACCATCTTATCTAACTTATTCCTGTGGGGGATTTCAGAGCGTCGACACAAGCGACACAAAACAATCACACAGGATCCTCTCAGTGAAGGATTTATGAAATAATTCAAGAGTTGTGGCACATGATGAGCACCGAGTTCTTCTGCTCCCTCACCACCTCCAGCTCCTCCCCTCTGGCCTGCGATGGATCAGTTCTTTCAGGTCTTAGAAGTGTTCAGATCCAAGCGGGAGAACTGGTCCGCAGGGCCCCTCAGAGCCGGACCGTCCCCACCAAAAGCCACATCCCCAGCAGACGGAATGAGATGGCGTTCAGGGTGTCTGCTGCGATGGAATGACCTGGAGCGACCTCCCAGGAGATGTGCTGAAGCCCCCCGGGTCGCTTTGGCCACCAAAGGGTGTCATGGACGATTCAATTTAATGCACTTCAGTTCCAAAAAAACTGTATTTATCCTGGGAAAGTGAAGCAAAGTCATAGGAAATAAAGCAAGATACATGCACGGAAGTCTGAAGACATGGTCAGCTAATATCTTTGGAAAATCTCGAAGAGCAGGTAAGAATGAAAGAATAAAGTGATGAAGTGCCGACTGGATCAGTTGCAGTTTTATATTAATGAGTTCACTGGTCGACTGGAATTATATATTTGTGTTTATGGTCTGTCAGCTTTCATGAAATTGATTGTGATTTCAGACTCAGGCGATGTGGACGGGAGTCATTTCCACGATGGAGGCGCCACACACTCGTCGAAGAGACACGGAGAGGACCTCGCAAACATCCCTGTCAGCTGGTGCAGCAGGCCGACACACACACACACACACACACACACACACACACACGCACGCACGCACGCACGCACGCACCTGCGTAACAGCCAAGCGGAAGCGGCACCGCCATCGAGGGTCCTGGACACTTTTGCTGGAAGTTCTGAAGCGTCCAAACATCAGAGGCGACTAATCACGGCTCTTTGTGCTCAGGAATCTGCTGCCTTTGTTCCACAAGCGTGTCTTTCATTTCAGGGAGCTGCTTCCTGACTCTCTCTCTCTCTCTCTGTGTGTGTGTGTGTGTGTGTGTGTGTGTGTGTGTGTGTGTGTGTGTGTGTGTGTGTGTGTGTGTGTGTGTGTGTGTGTGTGTGGTTTCCTATTTGCTTTCATCTACTTTTATTATTATTTAGATGCTCAGAAAGAAACAGCGGAAAAGAAGCTACTGGAACCCAATAACCCCTCCAAACGCGCGCACACACACACGCACGCACGCACGCACGCACGCACACACACACACACACACACAAGCAGTGCAAACATATACTAATTATGCGTCTGCACCTGAGATGAAGGAAAGACTGGAGAGCAGGAGGGAGACGCTCGGAGCAGGAGGAGAGGCGAGGAGCCGAGGAGCCGAGGAGCACCCTCGTCTCCTGGGTGGAGACAAGGGTGCTGAGATCACCCAGTCACTTGATGATTCAAATCTTCCTACTGAATCAGGAATCAGGAGTCCGAGGTCTCCATGAACCCGGATCCATAGAGTCCTCCAGCTGGCTAATGCTAATGCTAAGTACACGAGGCCAGTTAGCGACTCAGCGGAGCCGCGGCGGACTCAGATGATCCGGTTCACTGGTTCACTTCAGCCAGTGAATCTGAGTCATAAGTTAAATATTGTAATAAACAAGCGGTTAAACACGCTGGTGATTGTTATGTGGATGATACGTTTTATTTTATTTCAGGGTGACTGTTTTTGGTTATAAAGAGATTTAAATCATTTTAATTTTTGTTTCTTATTTTCAGAATTTGCATCTTTGTTGCCTTTTTGATATTGTTATATTTGTATTTTATCCTTAAAAATTCAACTTATTCAACTTATTGCACATTGGTTGTTGTTGTTGTTTAATTTTGGGTAACCTAAAATTGATTTGCGTATTTTACATTTTTTTTCCCATTTGTTGTTATTTGTGACACTATTTTTGTGTTGTTTTATTTTTTTATGAGAGGTTAAGGGGGGAGGAGGGAGAGTCACAACCCCGAGTCAGGTGACCCGGATCACTTTAGCGACTCACTCAGGCAAACCCGATTCCATAAAATGAACCCTCTGATGAAACCAGATAGAAACAGAATAGAATAGAGATAAAAATGACCGGCACCCATGTTTGATGTGTTTCATGACTTACTCAGAGAAAAATTGGCATTTTAGGAGCGAGTGGATGACGTGATGGTTTCAGCTGCTCAACATGTCGCTCGTCTTATTCCTGTTACAGTTTTAAGTCAGTAAATCACTTTTTTAAACTGTTATCGAAATTAATGGCGAATGAGAACACGCTTATGTTTGAGGGAGTTTTATAGGTTCTTGAAGCCCTTCACGCTGTCTGCAAGGCGACGCTCAGCAGGGAAGCGAGCGGCGTTCAACACGTCATCTGTGACACACGCACACACACGCACACACACGCACACACACTTACCGTCATCATTGTCATCTTATCTAACTCAACACACACTCCACACCTGCATGCTAGAGGGTAACAGCACACATCCATCTCACCAGAGTCACTCTGTCTGCACGCCTGAACGTTCCACGAGAGCAGATTACAATTCATCAGTTTAGATTCAAGTAATTCATCTTTGTTATTTTTGTTTTTAGATTCACTCTCCTGCTTTGCCACTGAACTTGTCTACATGTTCTTCTTTATGTTTGACATGTCCTGACATTTCTGTTGACATTCTTAAAATTCATCGCACTCTGGCGTCTTAAAGTTCGACCTCAGCAGTTGTGCAGCAGCACACAAACAAACCAAGACGGCCGTTTACATGCAGATTTAAAAAAAAAAAAGCTTCTCTTAGATTGTAGTTATTCATACGTGTGGGGGGAACTAGCCCCCGCAGAGCCTCGGTCCAACCCAGCAGTTATTGCAACATATGAGGCTCGTTTTTGCCCACAATTTGCAATCAGTTTAAGCTAGGCTAGCGGTGCGCTCACGAGCTACGTCACGGCTCCATCCCGCCAGCAGCACTGCGATAGCGCAGCAGACATGCGCTCAGTTTTAAGTCAACACTCACGCCAGCGCACGTATCTATAAAAGGACGGCGCTATTTCGGTTCAAGCACGGCACCATTGTTGGCTAACCGCTAATCGGAGTCTAATGTGTGTTAGTGTAGCAACTAATCACGGCCGCGCGCTAATGTTATCTGCTGTTGGCCCATGGAGGGAGCGTGAGGTGGACAGCGGCTAGTGTTAGCGCGCGATCGCGGCCCGATAAAGCGGCTGATAAGCGGCTGATTAGCGCCGGCAGAGGGTTTTGTCTTAAGCCGCCGATAACGGTCTTTGTCAGGGCACACAAAGGCCCAGGTGTGCGAGATAGGATAATCAACACACACACGCACACGCACACACACACTCACAAGCACAAGCGTGTGTGTGTGTGTGTGTGTGTTTGATATTTACAGTGAGCTTTGGCATTTTAAAGGGAGTTTTTTTCAAAGCCAGTTCCAGGCGGTATTGGAACTTTACTATGAAAAATGACCGACGCCGATGTGAAGACTTGGATGTGAACCTTTGACCCCCCACCCCCACTGCCCCCGTGACATATTTCTCATAAAATATTGGATAATGTTTGACATTTATGCCCATAATTACAAAGCGTCTTTGTTAGGTGCCTGATGGAGGACGGCGGGAGGACGTCAGCCCGCCCACCTCATGAGCGCCACCCAAACTCTCATTTAACTCATATTCTCAAAATTGTAAAATCACGGAGGCGACATGGCGTCTCCCGAAGGCAGCGCGGTCACCTTTGACCCCGACTTCTCTTTGCTGCTTTTGTCAAAGACGCTGCAACAACAACAAGATTGAGACGCTCCACTCTGACGTCGAGTTAAGCTTTTATTCATATGGCACATTTCATACACAGGGCAGCACAATCAGGAGAGAAACGTGCATGAACGGATGCTGCAGGCAGGTTCTTGCATCTACTTGGACCTTAAAGACAGAAGGCAGCGTCTTCTGCTTTAGAGCCAGATGGTTCCAAGACGCCTCCTGTCTACCTCCACCGAGCAGTTCGGTTCTGTTCGCATTTTTTGGGCATTTCCATTGACAAAAGTTGTGGATGGCACCAAAGAACCCTCCTGGTTCTGGTAACCCCTCCGTTGGTGTGCCTAGCAAACTGATCCCGTACCAAAAGGGCGGAGCTACCACCGTTGCTGATAGATCACATGGAGACGCGATGGTGGGAATAAATCACAAACACCAACGCGCCATGTTTAAATACGTCAGGAACTACACGAGTGGAGGTTCCAGACTTTTGGTTTTACTGTGGAAAATGGCGGCGAGGAACCAGGAGGTTCTCCGGCTGGTCTCTCAGAGATGCTGTGGAAGGCTTCCAGCCGAGCAACGAAGGACCAGCAGCTGAAAGCTCTACAGTGATTATCATCGTGTCAAAGACCACAGCAGCCAGAGTGTGTGGACAGGAAGACCTGGAGGAGGTTCCACATGATGACCATCCGGACCATCCATCGCTCACTGCTCTAATGCGGAACGTACCAACCTGAACTGGACTGAGCTGAAACCGGGGCTTTATATGTTGGGGCCATTTAGACCTTCGTATAGTATTAGGAGAACTTTTAAAATGACTTCCAGCTCTGACAGGTAGCAGAGATCCAAGAATGGCAGTAACGTGTGAACGTCTCGTCTTCATCTGTTTATCCGAGTCTTGGTGGCATCGGTCTCAGCAGAGAGACCCGGACACTCGTCTCCCCCGCCGCTTCCACCGGTTCCTCTGGGGGGACAGCGAGGCGTTCCCAGACCAGTTGGAGGACATCTACCCTCCAGCGTGTCCTAGGTCGACCTCGGGCCTCCTCCCAGTGGGACGAGCCCAGAACACCTCCTGAGGGAGACGTCCAGGCAGCCTCCGACCAGATCCCCCAACCACCTCAGGTGACTCCTCTCGATGTGGAGGAGGAGCGGCTCCACTCTTAGAACCTCCCAAAGGTCCGAACTCCTCCCTTTATCTCTATGGCGGAGCCCAACCACCCTGCGAAGGAAACTCGTTTCCGCCGCTTGTATTCACGATCTCGTTCTTAAGGTCACTACCCAGAGCTCAAGAACCGAGATCGACTCAGCTCCCTCTCCACCACGACAGACCGGTTTCACGCCGGCAAGAACCCGAGATACTTAAACTCCTCCACTTGGGGCAGCAACACCTCTCCGAGCTGAGGTGGGCAATCCAACCTTTCTTGCCAGTTGAGGACCATGGCCTCAGATTTGGAGGCGCTGGTCCTCATCCCTGCCCGGAACGCTCGGCTGCAAACCGCCCCAGTGATAGTTCTGCAGTGCATTGCCAGCAGAACCACAAAACTTGACCCCCCCCGACGCCTTACTGCGCCTAGAAAATTCGTCAAAAAAAAAGTTATGAACGGAACCGGTGACCAAGGGCAGCCCTGTCGGAGTCCAACCCACTGCCGGACACGCGGACCAGGACCTGACGATAACTCGACGTCAATGCCTCCTCCCTGATTTTTTTCAAACTGAGCCAAAGATGACAGAGAGAATGAAAAAAAAAAAAGAAGAAAGAAACTCATCAGCTTGCGACACTGCAGGTTGCTAGAATCTGGCGCGCTGGCGGTAGACGCAGCCGCGGCTAAACTGTAATTTCAGCCCCCTAAAACAGTATTTAGAGGCGTGTGTGACGCTGGCCTGCAGACTCGCTGTTTGCCTCTGCAGGCTTTTACACCCCATTAAGGGCAATTTTGCCTCTCATCTGAGTGATTGGCGCTGCCGTGCGCTTTGTTGTTTATGATACTTAAACGCTTAAATGCACCACAGTCACACGGCGCATGTAAACTGACCCTCTGCGTGCGCGCGCGCGCGTGTGTGTGTGTGTGTTTTATGTGTAGTAGTGACGCATCATCGTGCCTGTGGTCCTGTCATTAAGGTGCTGTAAATACAAGCCTGAGCAGGGTAAATGATGCCACCGAGCTAAAGCACTTAGAGGCCAACACACACACACACACACACACACGCACACACACACACACACACACACACACAGCTATCATTCATCCCGACGTGCTTCCGCCTGCATGATTCTGTCCCACTACACTGCAAAAAATTCTGTGTGGAGCAAATTGTTTATATATACATATGTATATATATATACATATATATATATATATTTTTTATAGTGTTTTCTTTTCCTCCCTGAGCATCATCATGTCCAATCAGCTGGGACTCGGCGGCGTCCACCAATGTGGTCGCCAGAAGCCCGGCAGGTGATTTTTTTTCAGCTAGCCTGCTCGTATTAGCATGCTAACTACAAACGATATGTCATCAGCATACAATCGAATGTGTATTCTTTTTTCACTTTCCATTTGTTTTTATCAATTTTCAACAGGATTTTTATAGCGAGATGATGTTTCTGGTCCCTCGATACTATGTATGAAAATATAAATATTACAGTGGAGATGGAGTAATGAGCTAAAATATGAAGACATTAGCTGCTCTGTAATTGAGACGTTTCAGTTTTATGTATATTGCACCTAATAACACATGGCGCAGGCCTACGCCAGGCTGCTTAGCTGTCGTGGTTGGAGACTCAATAACCATGAAACACTTGGCAAGAGAGGAAACCTTGGGTGAGTGGGCACTGGACTTCAAAATAAAAGCTTGGACGGCATACCTGGCAAGTAGTTTTGTGATATTGAGATGCACCTCTGGAGGACAGCAGTCCCCAACCTCAAAAGAAAAGATTGGAGTTCAAAATAAAAGAGCGAACTTCAAAATAAAAGAGCGGACTTCAAAATAAAAGAGTGAACTTCAAAATAAAAGAGTGGACAATGTACGTGGTGATTGGTCTCTATGATATTATAAATTAACTTTTTTGCTGCATGTTTAGAGGCGAGTGAGGGAAGCGCGCGCACACACACATGCACACACGCACACACACACGCACACACACACACTTTTCCAATGAAGTCAAACAAAACAAAATAGACATTTATTAACCACTGATGCTTTCTCGTCTTCTTTCAACTCTTCTCAGTAATGGACGTTTTATAATCTGTAATCCGACATGAGACGAGATGAAGTCATGTCCCACGTTGGCGCTCCTGCTCCTCGCGGTAGTTTTTCCCGGCTCCTGGTTTCCGTGTGCCGCACTCGCACGTTGCACGTCACTGCGAGTGTTTTTCAGCAGTTTTGGCCCGAGACCGTCTCCATGGAGACTTGTTGATAGGCGACTGTTTACAATCTCCCCTCAACGAAAGCACCCGCCCTCCTCAGACGCTCTCTGGCCTTCACACTTCTCGTAATTCCCTTCCATCTCGCCGGTCTCCACATCCCCTGGCTGATAGCGCAGCGTTATCGCCTCTATCTCCACTCGCTGCCTCTCGTTTGTCTCGCTGTCATTACCCATCTGTTTGTCTTTTCGGCAGAAGAGGCTGTGCGCCGCGATGTGAAAGCAGGAATGTGATGTGTTGCAATTTGAGCGACAGCGTGAGACGTCAGGCGGCCAATCAGCAGGCAGTTTTGAGCGGTTTGGAGTCTTCAGTTCTGGTGGTTTTTGAGTGGGTGACGAGATTTACAGTTAGTTCTCATGTTGGCTGACGCCGGCAGACTCACTCTGTGTGTGTGTGTGTGTGTGCGTGTGTTAACGG
>CAAKHG010042278.1:0-12231 GCA_901007715.1 Dactylopterus volitans | reverse complement strand
GTCGTGTGTGTGTGTGTGTGTGTGTGTGTGTGTGTGTGTGTGTGTGTGTGTGTGTGTATGTGTGTGTGTGTGTGTGTGTGTGTGCGTGCGGACTGTAAATGGAGGGAGGCGGCAGAGGGCTGGCGGCCTCGCCTGCTCCTCCACAGCAGCGGAGTCCTCGCTGTTCTTCAATCAAACCGCCTCATCTCGCCTTCTTCTTCCTCTGTTTTTTATTTTTTTATTTTTATTTTTTTTTCTCTTTTTTACGATCACTCCCTAACGTCCCGTTTTTAAAGCTGAGTGCCTTCTGATTTATGAAGATGCTGCGGCACAAACAAAACAAAAATAATGACTCATGGTCTCCGTCGCGCGCTCCGAATGAAAATGAACTTGGGGGTGTTTGCGCCGGCTGCTGAGCTCGGAGCTCCGTAATATCCGCGGAAGAATCAGCGGAACGCAGGATTAATTTGCATATTCACAGATGACGCCGGGCGAGCGGGTTTACGTGGACTCTCGTGATGTGGTCGAGGTGCTCTGGTTTGGACTTGGAGACCATGTTCTGGATCAGATCTCAGTACTCTCAAGTGGGTTTTGGACCATTCTGGACTCCGGTTCCTTTAAGTCTGATGTGTTGTGATTGGCACACATTGGGTTTTATTGACCTGGCCAAGTACTGTTGGCCAGTGAAGACCCCCACACCCCAAAACTGCTCTATTTTACCTCTATTACAATTTAGTTTTGTCTGGAGAAGATCAGTTTTATTTTGAAGTTTCAGTATTATTCAGAAATAACCAATAAGAAAAAGTCTTTCAAGTGCTGCATTTCTCCAGCGGATCCCAGAGAGCAAAATTCCTGTGAACCAGATCCAGTCCGCACCAGGCACACGCGCCCGCCTGCCAGAACTGGACTGCAAATAGGCCACGGCAGAGCCGAGCGCCAGCCAAGATCCAGCAGTGCGTCACACGTGGGACACATGCGGACCAGCCCATGTGGACTTTGTCCAAAGTGGCCCGCGTGAGACCTGGACGATGTGGGCCACCTTCGCTGTTTTGCGAGCGGGCCCTCACGATCCGCCGCCTGGACTCGCCCACGTCGTTTGTTAATCAGGGTTCCGCGGCTCGATCAGGATGAATAACGGCGCGGGTGATTCATCCATTCACGCAGCCGCAATTTCTGGCCGCCTTCCATCGCCGAGCGAGACGCGGAGGCAGCCCCCGCGCCACCGAATTAACCCCTGCAATGTCAAAAGGGATTATGACTACCGCACGACTCCGGCAAACAAAAGCTTAAGTCCAATATTTAAACGCTCGGCTATCTCATTTCACAGTTTGCTGACCAGACGCCCGCCGTCGGGCAGGAGGGTTCCACCTTGGTCCCCCCCCCCCCCCCCCCCCGAGCTGCAGAGTTCTGTTTGTCGCCTCTCGGGAGCCGGCGGATCAGTTGGATTCGACCAATCTGTGGCAGCGACTCTTAGTCAACCCAGTAATGAGCCTCAGGGGGAGGAAGAGGAGGAGGAGGAGGAGGAGGAGGCGGCGGCGGCCTGGAGGACTAACACTGCTAG
This sequence comes from Dactylopterus volitans, assembly GCA_901007715.1. Taxonomy (NCBI): domain Eukaryota; kingdom Metazoa; phylum Chordata; class Actinopteri; order Syngnathiformes; family Dactylopteridae; genus Dactylopterus; species Dactylopterus volitans. Next base: position 10,691 of record CAAKHG010042278.1, on the reverse strand, counting down.
AAAACTGAGATAAAAAGGCGAAGAAAGAGGAGAGAACGCCAAAGTGATAGAAATGATAATGAGGGGTCGGGTGGTGGAGGAGGGGCTCGGAAAGGTTAAGGTGCTCGATGCCGAGGAGAGGCAAAAAAGACTGATCCTGCAGCTCGTTCGTTCGTTCGTTCTGTTCGTTTGTTTTATCGTAGAATAGCCGAATTGAGATTTGTAAGCTGCATCAGAATACAATAACACCCAGAAAAGAAACAAAAAAAACCAAACAAAAAACAAACACGGCCGCTTTTATAACTCCGATAAGATCTCAACTCATTTCTTCACTTTGTCTCGACTCTGATGGGTCGTCAATAAAAAGCAGCTTTGGTATCTGGGTGTGTTCAGGGGCCTGATTAAGGATTACGGAGCCAGTAAAGGGGGGAAGGATAACTGAAAACAAAAGCAGAAGAGAACACTGATCGGGAACTTTACTGGTTGTAATCCTCTTTATCCCACATTAAATTACCCAAAGTGACAAATATCTCCCGTCTGGGCCCAGCAGGCTTTTTGGTGGATGGATAAAATGTGGGTGGACCAACATTGATTTCTACCTCGACAATACCAAAGATCCTTTTTTTTAAAGTTTTTATTGTTGTTTGGGGCTTCGTCTGGAGGACTCCGCCCCCCCGTCCTCCCGCCATCTCCAGCCTCACGCTTCCTTAACCTTCAGTCTCCCTTCTCTTCTTCCCTGTTTTGTCCTCCGTTAATCTGCTTTCTCCCATTTCTCCCCGTATTGATCTTTGTGATTCACTCCATGCGTCTCTATTATTCTGGTCTGCAGGTGACCCTTCATCTGCACCTCCGTCTGCACCTCCGTCCGCCTCCTCGCTCAAGAAGCGTCTTTGCTGTTTTGGATAAATGTTGGAGACGATGAGTAACTATTACTTTCAAAAAGTCAATAGTTACTAGTTACTTCTCCCAAAGAGTAACTGAGTTAATAACTTACTTACAGCGTGATAAAAGTAACCAGCTACCAGGGAAAGTAACTATTGCATCTTTAAACGTCCAAATACGTCAAAGATTTTGGCCCCGCCCCTTTGCTGGAACTTCAAATTCAACTGTATGTTCAATTATTTACAGTAGTCCTGAATATTAAATATGTGGTTAATAAATCACCTGCCATCTCTGTTTATTAAGCTTCATGCAGTTGTAGTAGTAAAGATTTTACCCTGAGATTGGCCCCGCCTCCCCGCTTCCTCCAGATCACTGATTCGCTACTGCGGCTGCTCGAGTCATCAAAGCGCCGAAAATTTCAAAATGAACCGCCGTCCTTTTACCGTCGGTGCCGTTCAAGAGGCCCGTTCACCGAGTCCTCGAGGACGAATCCGGCCGTGACTCGTGACGACCTCACGTGATTTGCATCGAAGCAGCGAGTTTCAGGAGTCACACAACAGGAAGTCCAAATGAGGGCGTCGGCCTCACCGCGCATCACTTAGCAGGCTCGCGAGGGTCGCGCCGCCGCCGATCGCCGCCGCCGTGTCTGACAGTCCATCTATGTGTGTGTGTAGCTTTGTAAACAAGGTGGCGTTTCGTGTGTGTGTGTGTGCGTGTGTGTGGTGAGGCGCGGCGTGACCTCACTCAAGGACGCCGGCGTGTTTGCATATGAGTGTGTGTGTAGGTGAGGGAGACGGTCGCCGTGATGAAGGACATCATCCATCAACCGTCTCTCTGGTATCAGTGTGTGTGTGTGTGTGTGTGTGTGTGTGTGTGTGTGTGTGTGTGTAGGCGTGTTTGGGCTTTTTGTTTACCCGCCGCTCGAGGTTCTGAGGCCGACTCTGCGCATGTGAAGAGTTATGGCGCGAGTTGACAACATCATCAGGATCACAGCGGATGACGCTTTGCGCTGATTTATTTTTCACCTGCTTTTTAGCGTCGAGCGCCACGTCCCGTCCCAGCTCGCCGCCCCGTGTGTGTGTGTGTATGTGTGTGTATGTGTGTATCTGTGTATGTGTGTGTGCTTTCTTGTACGACAAATGGGCGAACCCGGGGTGAGTCATGCTCAGAAAGGGGGGGGGGGGTTTACATCCCAGCGCACATAAACACACAAAACAGTATGTATACACACACACACACACACACACACACACACGCACACACACATCTGTCTTAAGTTTTCTGCGAGGCTGCTCGTTATTTTCCGAGCAGGAAAGAAAAAGATCGTTGTGGCTGAACGGAAAACACAAAAGAGAAGACGGGAGGGAGGCGGGACGGAGGGAGGGAGAAAGGGAGGGAGCGAAGGATGATGGGAAGGAGAGAAGGAGGCAGGCGGAGATAAAGTGCGATTAAGATGGGAAGATGGTGGGTTGGAGGGGGGCAACTTTGTCAAGGTGACGACCATCGGACACACAAACCGGCTGCGACGCAGACGAGCGCGCGGCCTCTCCGCAGCGGTTGGTCGCCGCCTTCCTCTTCCCGCATCTTCCTCTTTATTTTTTATTTATTTTTTTTTTTTGGTGACTGATTAGAGCGAGGACGCCCCCACCCCCACCTTAGACGCCACAGACGTCAGGTGAACACACGGCGGCGGCGAGCGGTTGCACAACAGCCAGCTCCTTGTTACGTAACGCTGCAGTTTGAGAATGAGGGATTAGCCAGTGGCCAGCGGCTCCGGGAGGCGTCACGCCGCCGCGCCGACGAGCCGATTGGCCAGAATCGCCCTCCGAAGGGAGATGCAGGGCGGCGGCGTTGATTGGTCGCTCCGTAATAGCCAGAATTAACCGGGAATAAGCGCATAACTTTGATTTTAAGACACAGCGCCGGAAATATGAAGCTGGAACTCTTGCTATGCATTATTAAGCTGCCTCCCAGCAGCCACCGCGAGACCTCGCGTGGCTGCTGGTCACGGGAGCGTCTAATTCATCATCGGTCTGGCTGCGCGGTGCCATGGCTCAATATTTGTGTCGGCTCAGCAAACGCTAAACATTCAGAGAAACGGCGGAATTGATATTAAGGACGAGCAGATAGCGGCTCCTGTCATGTGATGAATAATGAACGCGCCTCCACAAAAATAAAGCGAGGGGGGATTTACCCACAATCCTCTGACAAATCTTTTGAGGTTTTCTGCCGCGCACGCCAAGTTTATTTTACATCCCAGAGCAAAGATGGAGGGGGAAAAAAAACGTCCCTGTCGAAGCTCAGGGTGACCGATTACAGCCTGTGTCTGATTAATCGACCGACCGACCAACCAGCCGACCGACCAGCCAACCAACCGACCAGCCAACCAACCAGCCAACCAACCAACCAACCAATGGGGTCGTGGCAAACATGAACGATCAATGTGACGCCGGCCGCAAACCCAAACACTCCAGCAAACAGAGAGCGAACAAGAGCGTCTGCGGGCCGAGAGCAAAGTCTCGTTGGGTCGCGGCGGCGGAGTTTGTTGGAAAGTCCGGCTGCGTCGTGGCGGCGGCGTCCGTCCCTCGTAGTTTTCGAATCACAACTGACGATTCACGTCATAAAACCCTGCAAGCTGCGCGCACTTTTCCATCCGACCCAGACCTCAATCACGGCGTCGCAATGCAGCGAGATCCGCGGGGCCACCATGGAACGTGCCGCCTGTCTGTCATGCCTTTGCTCCGCCCATCCGCCTCCCCGTTCACTTCACCTGTGCCGAGTAGCGGCGATACTGGCGAGGGACGAGGGCACGCTTGGCCACCTCGGCTGCTCGGAGCGCCGCAGTCTCCCAGTTTGTCGGGGAGACCTTAGACGTGGCAGCTGCAGGCCATTTAAAGTGACGGCTCCTTTGACTTGGCCTTTTGCACATGCAGCCTTGTCCTTCTGTTCGGCAGCATCTCGTTGTGCCATCAATATTTATTTCCCGGCTTTTTTTTTTTTTTGACAAAAAACAAAAGACAAGAAAATTTACCGCCACTTGGGTGCTGCGGGCGGTGATGTGCCCTCAGACGCGTACATGCTGCGGCGCGTGGGCACGCTGCACCCAGGCGACACGCGCATGGGCACAAGTGTCATTGAAATTCGGCTCTTCACGCGACCGTTTGTACAAAGTTTTTTGGTAGTTTGCAGTGTTCTGCTGTGGCATAATGGATTTTGTAGCTTCCCTCCAGTCTGCTGAGAGGGAGCTTTGTTGTAGAATGTTGGGTTTTTTTTGTTTTTTTTTTATGTTAGATGCTATCGATAAAACGAGGCCGTTCACGTCTGAGATCATATCTCTGCTCGAGATCTTGTCACTGTGAACGCGAGCACGACTTAGCATAACTTAAAATTAGGCAAATTAGATAATGCAGGGCGAGCGTGTTTCCGCTTTCGGGATTCCGGTTTTGCGGAAACTGAAAGTTTGACCCGTGAGAGAGCGCCGGTATTCTTGAGCAACGGCGTCGTGATTCTACTGTACGTTATGTGCACCGAGGAGCTGAACTTAACTGAGTTTATTTGCTCGGGCAGGCGTTGCTGAAGTTAGACAAGCCCTCTCGTTACGGTGCAAGCTGGAAGCATCAGCTAGTTTGCGCGTGTCCTCAGGGGGAAAAAGGGTGGGGAAAAAAAATGGATTGCTTTTTGTTGGGCAAGCAGCAAAAGTCTATTTATCACTCATTTATCTGTCCACGCTGCTCCGCCGGCTGATTCATCAGCTAATAAATACTGCGGCTCCGCGTGCACAGCTCTCGCTGCACAGCCGCGTTTGGCTAACACAGATGCAGGCTGTGATGGATCATTACGGGGGGAAGGAGATCCAGAAAGATGCTGATGAACAGGGTTTTTTTTTTTTTTTTTTCTTCTTCTTCCTTTGCCACCCACGGGATTATTAATCACCAAATCAAGCCAAATCATCTGCATCGGCAAAACTGCCGAACCGATCGGCCGCGTTTTCCGAACCGCATCCTGAGGCGCGATGACGAGGCGAAAATGCCAACTACGAAAAAAAAAAAACCCAAGAAGCTGGCACAGTTCGGGCGGCTTCATCTGTATCTACCGGGGAGTTTTGCAGAACCCGCCCAGCGGTTGCATCCCCCATGTTTCCTCCTTCTAATTTGCCCGTTTGGCTCCGTCAGATTTGAGGCGGAGACGCCGAGGAGATGCAAATGCATGAGGCAGAAGGTGTGCGCAGACGAGGCCGCCGGCGCCCGCAGAGCTCCGCTGGTTGGGTCGTCTTCCCCGCGCTAAGGAGCAGAACTCGGAATCACGTCCTTCCCGGCACGCATTCCTCCTTTTGTTTTAACCGACTAATCAGAGATCTCGACGCCTTCAAAAGCCGGTTTTGATCTCATAAGGCACCTTGAGACCCCCCAGAGGATCATCAGGGTCCCCCCCCCCGTCTTCTTATTGCTCCTCATCCCCCTGCGCCTCCCTCTCCCTGCGATCGGCTGCAGCGGCCCTCTGAGGACGCCCGGTAACCGCGATGCGCGCATGCGGATGCCGCTGATTCTCATTCCGCTCTCACCGGCGGCGTTTACCTCACCCACGCCGCAAGGTCATGTTGAAATGTTTCACACAGAAAAAAAAGGGGAAAAAAAAGCTCCCGGTGTTCCAGCACTGCTCTTTCTTCTCCGTGGCTGCCGCGCAGAATTCCAAAGACAGTTTCTTTGAAAGGAAGGAAGTGCAGACCCTAATGAGAGGATTACACAACCCCTCTCGCTTTTTTTTCTCCTCGGCAAAGATAAACCGACGTGCGGCCGGTGGGGCTAATCAGCAGGTTCTCGTAATTATAACAGACACTTTTCTCCACTTGCGTTGCCTTCTCCAGGATCTCAAGGAGCGATAAGATGGAGCTCGGCAACCATCTACAGAACTTTCTCCTCCCACCGAAGGCTTGGTCAAATTGAAACTCAGTGAGGCGCCGCCTTCCTCGGGCGAGTCGCCCATAATCACGTTAAATTAAAAGCCTTTAATAAAGGGCCTGGCTCCTTCTGCGGCGGACGCCCTACCTGCCCGCCGACGGAGGGGCGGGATGATAAAAGAGCCCAATCACGGCATTCTTACTCGTGACGTTATCTGGCGGCTGCAGCAGATTAAGCGCCGCTAAGTAGTAGTTTAGGAGCAGCGGTGTTTAAAGAGCAGCCGTGGCTTATTGTCAGTTCAGCGTTCGTTCCGACGTTGCAGGCTTGACTAGTCCCAGTCACTCAGGGAGGGTTTTTTTTCCCTTCCCCCCTTCTATTTCCAGAGATATGTTCGCTTAAGGGAAATGGCCATTAAAATGTCATTACTGCTACACTAAAATCATTTTTAAAAAGCACTGGTTCCCAGCGGCTTCCCAACCTAATGGTCTCAATACATTCCCTCAGCACCAGGAAGAACCCTAATGTTGCAGAACACAAATGCTAATCTCTCTGGAAAGCAGAAGGGAGAGGGAATCTGATATTTACAGACGTAATAGCACGGATTCTTTCTGCCTTGCCCCGGCCAATTGAATTAATTCTCCAGGCAAAGGTGTTATGATTATTCTAAGCTTCCTGGTTCTTGGGCTGTAATGGAGATGATCCCGGCATTTCCGCTCCGCCGGAGAGCTTCTCCCTCACTCACTCCGGCTTTGTTCCGTTCCTCCTGCAGGATCTCGAACCTATCAATAGCCAAAGCTTTGATTAAATTTTCCTTCACGTGCGCCTTGCTAATCGCTCTCAGATGGTACTCGTACTCATGTCTCCGGATCAATATTGAATTTCAGCTCGCGTGGGGGGGGGTGCGGCGGAAAAGACTGGAAGGGTCAGTTCATAACAGGAATCAATTGATTAAGTGCCTAAGAAGCTGGAGGCACTCCGCCATCCGAGACATCCAAGCCTCCTCGCAGGGTGAGATCATTTGCTGGCCGTTTGTCCGTCCAGGTCCACTCTCCCCCAAACTCGTCCTAACTTCGTTCCGAGGTTCATCGAGGAACGCGATCGGCCGTGTCAGCTCCGTGTTGCGTTTCCACATTGATTCCGAGGGCATTGTTTGTTCTGTTCCGACTGCTGCTTAAATTCTGTCGATCCCTCGGAGGCATCGATTGGCCGCCGAGCATGCTCAATTAATACGCTAACTGCAGCTGTCATCGATGCGTGGAGATGATCATCCGCGTCGCGCCTCCACAGAGGACAGACCATTAAAAACAATAAAAGTATAACGCATGTACGACCGCAGAGCTGAAGGTTCGTTTCGACAAAATCCAAAACGCCTGCGGAAAGCCGGTCTTTTCCGGAAAGTTGTACATTTGTCCACACGTGGAATTCCCACTGAGCAAGCAGCGGCAGTTCTTTAGTCAGATGTGAAGCCGTCCAAGGACACTGAATTATCTCTGAAACGTCTTCCCGAGCGCGGCGGGGGCAGCTGACCACGCATGATGCAGCGCTGATGCCGAGTCTGGTAAACTGTGCTTTTGAGACCTGGGTCCTGGGTAAGTTGGGGATTGTTTGCTTCGACACGGACGGCGGCCGCCGGATCAGTCGTCAAATCCTGGTGTCGCAGCGAGGCGTCAGCGAGGTCACGTCCTCGGGAAGCGTCGGACCGTGGATGATCCCGCCACCGTCGTGCCTGGGTTTGACATTCGGGAGACTTTTGGATGGGGGTTTGCGGCTGATATTTGTGCAGGGCAGCCATCCGAGCTCGCAGGCCGCTGGAGTGCCGGATTTGGCAAAAATTGTCAGCTCTTGGTCGGCTTGCAAGCGTCGGCACCAGACCCAGAATCAGGGAGGCATTTAGGTTTTTCTTAATCAAAGAAGAAATCGTCTGAGTCTGGCTGTGCTGCTAATGTTATTAAAATAACATTTAGACTAGATAATGGATGCGTCGCCGCTTGGGAGGAAACGTTACGTCAGCTGCAAAGAAAACAACAAAGAAGATGGTAAAATGGAGCCCATCAGCCTCACCGGCAGCGCTGCCCTTCGCACTCGTACTGTTGTCAGCCCTCCTCTTGAAATAAGGCCACGTTTTGGAAGCACGGGTTCGAGGTTCCTGTGCTGTGCAGCTCGACCCTCAGAAAACCAAAACGGAGGCGATAAGCTTAGAGGCGGCTCAGACGGATCCGGATCGCCGGCCCCACTCTGGCGCTCCTCAGTTTTCCGGTTTGGTCTGATGATAGTGAAACCGTCGGCTGACAGGTGACCCGGTCTGCCGCCGGTCTGCCGCCGGTCTGCCGCCGGTCTGCCGCCGGTCTGCCGCCGGTCTGCCGCCGGTCACGCGTGATTCATGGACCCGTAAACACGCGAGTGCTTCTGGATCCTCAGCTGGAACACTGTAACCTTCTCTCACAGCGCCGAGCCGTGCTGGCGTTGCATCTAAATTTGACCGTGATTATACTGCTCATTAACTTACCATACAACCCCTGCACTTATTTACTCAATTAACTTTTAACTTCTGTTAATATTGGGGTGGTTTATATTCCTTTTTTAAATACTTAATCAACCATGAATAATGGAAAACCCCTGCAAGCGAAAGCCACGTTTCACCTCTTACTATCTAAGCATCTGGAATCCGGCCAAATAAATGCACATAGCTAATAAGACAACGGGCTCGCCGACGTCGGCCCGGCAGCTCGGCTGCCGCGGCCAGATATGCAGGAGTGACCCCCATCCGCAAATGAGCTTGGCCCCTCCGTGATAACCAGGAAGTGTTGCTGCCAGTGCTGTGATAGCGCCGCTCCGGATCTGCTGGCGATGCCAAACGCGGCGGCTACTGAGGGCTTGACGCCAGCGAGAGGCCGTGGTTCTGCCGGGCGTCCGCTCAGCCTCGCTCTGCGTCTCCGTGGCAGACGGTTACTCTGTAAATGACTTTGACCTTTGCTGGGACTGAGGACGGCAGGCACAGAGGAACCGAAGAGAGATGGCGAGAGATGAGAGGCTAGTAGGAGGTTGACTGTAATAAACTCAGAGCTGTGGGCGGCTGTCAACACTAATAGATGGAGGGAAGGGAGGGGGTTGAGGGTGGTCGCCAGGCTGATGAATACTCAAGGTGCCTGAGTCCTCCGCGAGTTCTCTGCTGTTTATCGGGAAGATTCGTGTGAAATCTGATGCTCAAAACGTCATCAGACTTCAGTCAATTTTGACCTTTTCGATGAATCATGGAAAGCGTTTTGGCGACTTTGGCCCTTCAGGCCAGCAAGGACCTCATAAAGGACCTTGGCGCGACCTTGGCTAAGACTCTCCGCGTTCCTCTTTGTATCATATTTATTAGACTCAGTGTTGTCTTGATGAATTTATAGAATTCTTCAATCTTTTTTTTTCAATTCAGCATGTTCACAATCATAATGCACACAAGTCGTAGTCACTGCAAGTTTCCATGCTAACATGCGCTCGGAACCACTGAAGGCGGGTGCAGGTGACGAGATGAACCGTTGAACCTTTTGATGGGACTCTGCTAAACATTACTGCATGGTTATTAAACGTCATCTTGAGAGGCGGCGGCGGTGAAAACGCGCCGCAAATGTCACATTCCAATAATTGTCAAGACCTTTTCATGCAAGTGTGACCTCTCGGCGGCGCTAAAAGAGAAAAAGTCATGATTGGGGGACCTTTAGCGCCGTGGCATTCCATTCAAGTGCAATGACCTTTTGCTGTTGGATGGGTATCGCTAACCAGCATCGCCATAAAGTCACCAAACGGGTCTTTGTAGGAATTTGTTGTTTTTTAACTAGGATGTTTGAAACGCTCATATTAATAAGTCATGCAGACCATTAACTGCTGTCAAACATCCTTTTCTGTTGAACGCTGGGTGTCGCTGAGGCAGGTCTGATAGTTTGGACCAAAGGGAAAGACGAGTAACGACTCGATGGCGCCATTTTAGACGCCAACCCCAAACATGATCTTGTCTTCCAGAGATTGATGTGATCCGAGCGTGTGAAACTTGTCTGAGCTGGAACCTTCTCCTCTCTGCCCCGCAGGAAAGAGGAAAGATCGGCGTGATCTTCAACGTGGGAACGGACGACATCACCATCGAGGAGAGTGCGGTGATGGTGAGCGACGGCAAATACCATGTGGTGCGATTCACGCGCAGTGGCGGCAACGCCACGCTACAGGTGGACAACCAGCCCGTCATTGAACGCTTCCCCTCAGGTAGGAACATGGCCCCTGATCTGGAGACTGAAGGAGGGGGGAGGAGGGTGGGGGAGCATATCGTTGGAGCGAAGCCTTCAGAGAATTGAGTTCTGTTATGAACACAGTGGAGAGAGAAAGAAGGAGCTTTGGAAAAGAAATCTTCATTATGTCAGCCTCCCATGCGCCGCCAGAAGTAATTTTTATAGAACATCCTGTGAGGGTTCTAGTTTATTTATTGTGGCATTCATATTTAGAGCTCGGCTGCATTATTCGAGGTGATTAAGTCAGGTTCTAGTCTGAAAGGCAAGCAGCCTTCCTGGGGCGAGCGCGATCCCGTCTGAGAGCATCCAGCTCTCCGCGGGCCGTCTGCCGCCGCAGCTCCTGGCACCGGCGTTGATCCAAGGCCAGCAACACATCGCCGTGACAGCCGCGGATGGGCGGCGCACTCGAGTTTCAGGATACACAGGGAGGATATTTCCTGCTAGGGAACTACGTGGAGGTGTTTACGAGCCGAGGGGAGATCCAGCGCCGTCGCAAACACAGACTCTAGCGGAGCAGCATGAGAGCAGCATGCCAATTGGACTTTGTCCTCATAAGAAAAATATTCCTAGTAATACCCCGGCTTGTTTAGTTTATCTGCAGTCATGCTTCTCCAATTCTGAGGCTGCTCTGCGTTGCGCTGAAGCTCGCGCTTCGTTTCTCTCTCCA
>CAAKHG010042269.1:4550-15745 GCA_901007715.1 Dactylopterus volitans | reverse complement strand
CTTTGTTGTCATGGTTACAGCAAGAGCAAAGTTACGCTAGCAGTGATCGTGAAATCTGCATTATCTGAAACCTTTGCAGCTGAACCTAAAGACATTTAATTGAAATATATATATATATATATTTTAATTATTACAGTTTTGTTGACTTCGATATGATATAAAACTATAAAGCTGATTTGTGATTATTTATGAAATTAATGTCATTTAAAAGTTGTTTTTCAGTTGTTGTTTTTTTTGGTTTGTTTTTTTTGCTTGAACCTGGAAAGGAGGATTTCATATCCTGCACCAGAAAACTTTCAATAAATCATAAACTCCCTCCCATTATATCGGATGACGTCATACAACAAACCAAATGTGAAACGGGAGGTTAGTGGGGTCATGAAAAAAAAAAAAAAAAAAAGACGAACGCCCTCAAATAAATCAATCAAGGAGATTAGGATTATAGCCAAAGGCGGAATATTATCCCACTGATGTGTGGGAGGAGAGAAAATTACATTCTTGAAACAGCCTTTCCACTTTCACTGGTGGGGTGGCAGGATTCATAAATCAAGTTCATGACTGCTACTTAGTTTGAGAGATTCGCCGCTGACTTAATTGTTTTCCCTATCCCGCTCCAATTAATCTCTGGGGTTCCTACCCCCCCGCACTGCCTCCCCCTGATTGGCTGACTCGGCAGATGCGCCCGGATAAAGAGCGCCCCGGAAGGCGGCGTCGGCAGCGCTCTGCGAGGCATCCGAGGTCCATCGGGTTCGGATCGAAGCCACGTTGGCGTCCGCCCGGAGGCGAGCGCTCAGGATCGGAGGTGGGAAGCGGAATGTCTAGATGACCAATCAGATCGCTCGCTCAGACCTGCTTTTTACTCCACTAGGCTACAAGAAATGTAGTGGAGGACAAATATTGTACTTTTTACTCCACTATGCTACAAGAAATGTAGTGGAGTAAAAAGTACTTTACCCCACTAGGCTACAAGAAATGTAGTGGAGGACAAATATTGTACTTTTTACTCCACTATGCTACAAGAAATGTAGTGGAGGACAAATATTGTACTTTTTACCCCACTAGGCTACACGAAATGTAGTGGAGTAAAAAGTACTTTACCCCACTAGGCTACAAGAAATGTAGTGGAGTAAAAAGTACAATATTTGTCCTTCAAATGTAGTGGAGTAAAAGTATCACTTTTATGAGGCTACAAGAAATGTAGTGGAGTAAATAGTACAACATTTGTCCTTCAAAGTAAGTAAAAGTAAAAATATCCCCCCAAAAATAATACTCAAGTACAGATTCTCAAAAAATGTGCCTAAGTACAGTACTCAAGTAAATTTACTTCAATGCCACCACTGAATATACCTTTTTCTCGCTACTGTGTTTTGTGTCACAAGTCCTTTCACATAAAATTTCTCAAATTAAAGGTTGATTGCACCACTCATAAACCAATCACGTTTTGCGTCTCAAGAATCTATCGGAAACCAGCGGGCGTGTCCTCGGCCTCCTGAGACGTGGCGCTAGCATCCGGGAGGGCGACGAGATCATCCAGGTTTTTTTTTCCCGCGAAATATGAACTAGCTGCAAAAGCACAAACACTTTTGGTGTTAAATCGCATTTTAGTGTTGTTGTTTTTTCTTTTTTCTTTTTTTCCCCACTTTTTTTTCTCAGCTTTCAGTCTCTTTCAGCACAGGAAATCATCAGCATGGTGCATTTTGAAGCAACCCTGAACTATAATTTCTTGTCATGTCACTTGGACTTTAGCGTCTCTGGAGAAAGAGAGAGTAAGAGAGAGAGAGAGAGTGAGAGAGCGAGAGAGAGAGAGAGCGGACCCCAGCTGCGGGAGACTTGCTCGCTCGTCCGTCTCCTCTTTGACCCAGAATAAAGGTTCTTTTTTTCTTTTTTTTTTCCCCATCTCCATTGTCGTCCTGTAAGTGCGGACCCAGCTGCTCCCTGACCTGTTACGCGGGCCTCATCTCGGTTATATGTGACCCGGAAGACAGTGTGTGCACGCGTGCGTGTGCGTGCGTGCGTGCGTGTGTGTGTGTGTGTGCGCGCGTCGCAGCCGTGGCGCCCACCGTCGTCGCTGAAGTCGTCCACCAGAATGATCTCATGGATGAGGTGAACCGGCGTTCGGTTTAGAACGCTGCGGAGGGAGAGAGAGAGGGGGAACGTGTTAATCTCAAATATGAACAAACAAAGCACGCGCGGCCGTCTGACAAGCAAATGCCACGCCGCTCGCGCGCGCACACAGCACACACACACACCATACGCGCGTGCACGAGCTCACACACACACACACACACACACAATCAGGTGCTCATGAATCCATTATGTACGCGCCGCATGCCGTACGGGAACAACATATTGAAAATGTCAGGCCAAATTCCTGCTATGAAAATGTATGATGTGTCGCCTCTAAAAAACTATTTCATTAAAGAGGAAGATTGAAACATAAAAAATTCATAACTTTTACGGGGAGAAAATGAGAAAAATGTGTTTTGTTCTGGCTGGATTTCTGCTCGGCTTTATTTCATTATTTTTCTCGTCTTCAATAACCTCGCGTGTTCATCAACCCCGCCGCCCTCCCTCCCTCCTCCCCTCCGGATAAAGGCGGAGGATGGAGGGATGAGGGAGGGAGAGCAGGAGCAAAGGAGGGAAAGAAGGCAATGAGAAGGGAGGAAAGGACGGAAAGAGGGAGGAAGCAGGGAGGCAAGAGGACGACAAGGAAAGGTAGGAAAAGGTGGAATAGGAGAAGAGGGAAAGGAAGGAAGAATGGGGGGAAGTGAGGGTCAGGAAAGAAAGTAAAGGGGATGAATGATGAAGGAAGAATAGAAAATCGGAGGAAGAGACATGAGGGGGGAAAGAGAAAAAGTGTAAGAAAATAAGAGGGAAGAGGAGATTAATGGAGGTGAGGAGGACGACAGATGGAGTAGATGTGGAAAAGGGGAAGGCGGAGGGAGGGAATGAGGTGGAAGAAAGACGAAAGAAAATTTGGAGGATGGATGGATGGATGGATGGATGGATGGATGGATGGATGGAGGTCAGATCGGAATGACGGAGCGAGCTGAGGATGCTGGTCGGCTGGCACGGGACGCGGGAACAAGGAAAAGACGTGGGAGTAAATGCGCGACGGCGGGAGACGTGAGGAACGAAAGGACCCAGGATGGAGGGAACGAGGGAGGGGTGAAAGTGAAGAAGTGAGCAAGGAAAGTGAGGAGTTGATGGTGGAAGAGGAGGCGGTGGAGCAAGCCCACGCGTCTCTGAGGCAACGGACCCCATCAGGAGGAGTGATGCATGGTGGGAGGACGGAGCCGGAGAAATAGAGAGAGAGAGCGAGAGCGAGAGTGAGAGGGGTGGCAGGCCGGTAAGGGAGACAAATAACCCCCATTGTAACTCTCTGTTGAGTCGGGGATGGAGGAGAGATGGATGAGATGGAGGGAGGGAGGGAGGAGGGAGAGGTGTCGGGAGAGCGGGGAAAGAAAGAGTGAAGAAGAAGAGATTAACTTATGAAAGGAGGGTTGGAAAAGAAAATCAGCCGACCGACGAATCAATCAAACGGCCAAATGACCGACCGACCGACCAGCCAACCAACAAACCAGTGAACCAACCAACCAGCCACCATTCTACCATCCTACCAACCAACCAACCAACCAACAGAAACCAACCAACCAGCCAGCCAGCCAACAAAAACCAACCAACCAACCAGTCACCATTCTACCATCCTACCAACCAACCAACCAACCAACCAACCAACCAACCAACCAGCCAGCCAACAAAAACCAACCAACCAGCCAAGCAACCAACAAAAACCAGCCAACAAAAACCAACCACTAACCGATCAACCAACCAGCCAACCAACCAACAAAAACCAACCAACCAGCCAGCCAACCAACCAGCCAACAAAAACCAACCAACCAGCCAGACAGCCAACAAAAACCAACCAACCAACAAAAACCAACCACCAACCAATCAACCAACCAGCCAGCCAGCCAACCAGCCAGCCAACAAAAAACAACCAGCCAGCCAACCAACCAGCCAACAAAAACCAACCAACCAACCAGCCAACAAAAACCAACCAACCAACCAGCCAACAAAAACCAACCAACCAACCAACCAACCAGCCAGCCAAAACCAACCAACCAGCCAGCCACCAACCAACCAACCAACCAACAAAAACCAACCAACCAACCCTATCTATCTATCCATCTGTCTGTCTATCAATGCAGCCCCCCCCCCCCCCCCCGCCTCGCTGAGAGAGCAGCTATCTTCGCTGCTGACGCGGGTAGCAGCTCCATACCTGCGCCGCTCTCCTCCAACATGTATCAAATTTGGTGTTGGAAGTTTGATTTGTACCAGCAGCTGCCGTTTGGAGAGCGCTCTCATCACAGAGGGGCGTCGTGTGTGTAGAGTCGCGTCCCTGTGCCGGTGTGTGTGAGTGGGCTCCATGTTGGATACTAAGCCCCGCCCCCTGCTGGCTGTCACTGAATGCGGGCCTGAGTGCGACAGCCAGGGTGAAGGGTTCAACTCGACTTCACCGTGCTCTCATGACGGAGTGGAGAAAGTTGGATGAAAGCTGCTACTAAAAAAATAAAAATAAAAAAAAAGCCCAAAAAAAAAGACTCACTGTCATCATTTCATGCCGGCCATGATGGATTTGAGAGTCACCATGCTCGGGGTTTTGAATGATTTATCGCCACCTGGTGGAGCTCTGGACGATCCAGCCGCGACTGGCACCGTTCGTTTCACAACTCCTCACGTTTTGGTTCGATCTCGGTGGTGTCATTTAATTCCGAGTCGGTTTCAGGACACGTTGCGGTGGTTGGGGTACGCGTTTATACGATTCAACGCCGAAGCTTCACGCTGGAGTGAATCGACAACCCGAGACTTTTCACGCAGACGAATCAAGCTGCCTCACGTGTTGGTATTCAACAATCAGCCATACCATTATGACCATCTCCCTAATATTATGTATGTCCCCTTTTTGCTGCCAAAACAGCCCTGATCCATCAAGATCTGGACTCCACTAGACCTCCAAAGGTGTGCCGTGGTATCTGGAACCAAGATGTTAGCAGATCCTTTAAGTCCTGGAAGTTGCGAGGTGGAAACTCCATGGAACAGAAATTTGTTTGTCCGTCACATCCCACAGATGCTGGATTGAACTTTGAACTAGTTGTTGGGTTCCTGGTCTGCAAAAATTCTTAGGTAGCTGCTATGTGTCAAAGGAACATCCACATGGATGGCAGGACCCAAGGTTCCCCAGCAGAACGTTGCCCAAAGCATCACACTGCCTCCAAGGGCTCGCCTTCTTCACATAATGCATCCTGATGTCATGTGTTCACGGCACACACACTCATGTGATGTAAAGGAAAACCTGATCCATCAGGCATGGGCACCCTCACTGGTCCCACACACAAAAAACTGCCACTACTGTGTGTTCTGCCTCCTTTCTATCAGAACCAGCATGAACTTTCAGTATTCCAAGCTCTTTTATTGAATTGGACCACACGGGCCAGCCTTCTCTCCTCCACATGCACCAGTGAGCCTTGGCCTCCATGACCCTGTCACCGGTTCACCGCTGTTCCTTCCTTGGACCACTTTTGATAGATCCTGACCACTGCAGACCAGGAACCCCCCCCCACAAGCGCTGCAGTTCTGGAGATGTTCTGACCCAGTCGTCTAGACATCACAGCGTGGTCCTTGTCAAAGTGGCACAAATCCTCACACTCGCCCATTTCTCCTGCTTCTAACACATCGACTTTGAGGTCAAACTGTTCTCTTGCTGCCTAATATAGCCCACCCGCAGGTGCCATGGCAACCAGATAATCAGCGTTAATTCACTTCACCTGTCAGTGGTCATAATGTTATGGCTGATCAGCGAGTCAGCGCTTGACGAACTTGGATGAGAACGGCTGGTATTTCATTGTTTCGAAAACGGCCTTCGAATTTCACTTGTAACTTGAACAGTTTTTATCAATTTAATCAAGGACCCCTTACTAACAGTACGTTCATCACATCAATGCCACATTTATGCGACTGAAAGTTATAAAAAAAGGAAAAAGACTTGCAGCAGTTACACCAGTGAGAGACGTGAGCCAGCAGACAGCTGCAAAGAACACAACTAAATTATTAATTTAGACACATTAGATGGCTTGAGACATAGGCGTGAAAGTTTGCTCGGCTTGTTAAAGGTGCAATTTTAGCTTTAATAATTTTGGTTAAATTAGCGCGAGCGGGCGGGCGATGCGAGAGCCAGCTTCTCCGCATCTAAACAGCTCCTCGCGAGCTCCAGATGTTTTTATTTTTTGCGCCGACACCTCTCCTCCTTTGGTCCCGGCAGATGTGTGATGCAACTAGGAAAAACAAAGCAAAAAAACAACAACAAAACACCTCCATTAGCGGTTTCAGATGGTCCCCCCTCCGTGTTGCACTGGATTTATGGATCTGTCCCCCCCAAGCATGCTCTCAACTGTCGTGAGTCAGACATCTTCCGCTCGGTTAGTCACAGTAAAAACAAAACACAAAACAAGCCTTTGTGTCAGTCCCGCTGTGGACTCGCTTTTTCCCCATCACGCGCAGGTGAGGCGCCGAATTAGCTGCTGCCCGTCACGCAACGTGACATTTTTCTTTCTGTTTGCTTTGTAAAGCTTTGTTCAATCTCCATCTGCTTGCACCCGAGGTCAGTTCCCTCCCGCCCCTCCCCACCGCGCCATCACTCTCCGCCTGATTGGTTCCCTGACAGCCGGCGCGTCCGTCCTCCACCTTGCCGGCGCGTCTCACACATCCCACCACCTTCCACCACTCTATCTGCCACTCCCCCCCCCCCGCTTTTCATGACCGATTTGTCTCGCAAAAACCCGAGACAGCGACGGCAGGGTGGGGGAAGGCCAAATTAAACTCGCAAATAATCCCGGAAAGCAGTACTTTGGAATCAAAAGACGCCATAAATCTGCTCGTGCGTGAAAAGAATCGGGCGTATTCGGCTCTTTCTTGAAATTAAAAGTCCTTCCGTGCACCTTAAATCAGCCACAGAAACTCTCCTCCGATCCCGATCCGGCTACTCGGTAAGATTCAAGTACATCTGCATCCTGAGGCCAGTTTGTCCACGCTGAATGCAAAACGTCATCAGTGCTGACCTGGATGTTTTATATGCACATTTTTGCCATTGAGGTTTGATGATATTTCAGGTAAGTAACAATGCCTCACGTAAGCGTCAATGCGCCTACGCCGCCTCGGCGCCGATTATCTGTGGTGCCATATTGAAGCAGTGAGCAAATGTTAATAGGGATTGTTAAATGACAGGTTTTTTTGGGTTTTTTTTTTTCCAATGTCCAGAAAAACCCACATCAGTTAATGTTCCTCGCTTCTTTCTCCACCGAGCGGGGCACAACGGCGCGCCAGCAATGCCCGGATAAAACGGCGGGGTCCATAATGTAGGCGTACTGTAAGAAAACCAAAGACTGTAAATCTGCCTAATGACTGCTGAGTTGCAGGGGGAAGTGATCTGGGCGCTTTAGTGTGCGTTTTTAGGACCCCTGAGTCAGAAAGTGCTGAGCTGGTGCTGATCCAGAGGTGGCATTCCTACACTCGCGACGACTGCTGAGCGGGGCAGGAAAGCCGGTTGGCTGGATTGCGGAGTGATTGATGGGCCGGCGGTGTAATTGGATGGATAACCGGTATTGAAGTCGCTCCTGCTGCGGACCTCCCTGGTAGCCCCGCCGCCGCCACCCCGAGCTAAAGGTCCCTCTCTTTCACTGTCTCGCTCGCCCTGGTCCGTCAGGGCATAACAGCTTTTCTCTCTCTCCACACACACACACACATTGATGGGAGAAGCGTCGGCTGTAAAGCGCGGGGGTGGAAGGAGGGGGGATACATTTTTGGAGAGTCACAATCTCTCGTTTCCTCAGCGAAATTTGATCCATTTGGTCCATTAACATTCGGAAAGCCTGGAGGAGCATAATCAAGCACATAATTAAATGATTCCGTCCAATTAAAGTTAGCCGAGAGCTAAGGAGGGAGATAGCCGGCTTGGGTGGTGGAGGTCTCGAGTGTTCGCCGCACATGCTCCGTGGGCACTGGTGTGACCCGCGTCGCGTTATGTCGACAGGCGGGACTCAAACCCGCGACCATCACATGGGGGGGGACCCATGCGCGACCAAGACGCCGGAAGCCTACCGGAGCTAGCATCTCTCCTCAGCGAGGTTTATTCGCTGCACCGCTCGCTCCGCCTCCCTGGGAGTGGTAAGACGTCACCGAGCTATGGGGGGGGACTGACTTGCCAACTCGACTTCACAAAAAAAAAAAAAAAAAGCACAGCTACTTTAATTCTCTGGTAAAAGAATCTGCTTCCTGGTTTTAATTATAAGTAGGGGGTGTAACGGTTTTGAACGCTAAACGGCGGTTCAGAGGAGTTTGGTTTAGTGACTCGTTTTCTCATCTTGAACCGTGCGTTTGATCGCGCAAAATTACGAGGAGCACTTGAACGCAGCATCCACCTCTCACATGTGTTGATGGCGGACAAACCAACTAGCAGAACCCTCCGGCGGGTCTTCGGTCGTCCGTATGGAGCCATTTTGGATTTCCAGTTGAGACCACAGAGGCTGGCGGTCGCGTTGTTATCAAGACGCGAGTTATTTGTCGTTTGTGTTCAGCGAAACCGTCTGTGGGAGCGAGGGGGTGACGCCTCAAACATGCTAGCGCGTATGAAGAGATATCACGCCGACAGAGACCTCGCTCAGCCCGGCGCAGCAGCCACGAGCCCACGACAACAGCCAGATCTTCACGAAGCCTTCAAAATGAAACTTGGTCCCAAATCAGAGCGAGCAAAAGCAGTTACCGATGCTATTGGGGTTTTCATGGCGTTGGACACGCGTCCCTTTTCTGTTGTTGAAAACCACCGATTCAAGCGACTGCTAAACGTCCGAACCGAACCGAAGTTTGAACCGAACCGCAACTTAAGAACCGAAAGTTGAACCGAACCGCAGGTATGGAGACCACCAGTGCGTTTTATTCCCCGTTTCCTCCTCTACCGGCGGCGTCGCCTTCTTCGCAGCCGCTGCTCTCGTCGAGGCAGATTGAGGGGAGAAAAAAAACGTTAAAATCGGCCATTTGCGTTCATCCGGGGGCGCCCCGGTTCATCGCGTTGGCGGCGGATCCCCGACGCGGTTCGGGGCGATAAAGGCAGCTGGGATGATTGAGGTTGCTACGGTTGCAGGTTTGCCCTGATTAAACTTCAGTTGAACGACGTGTGCGTTAACACGGTTTTGACGCCTGATTACCGGCCAATCAGTAGAGGGGGTTTACTGGGACTGTGATGTTTTTCGGTGTCATAATGAGGCGCTTTATCCTGTTGGCGCCGGTAAAGAAACTCTCTGGACAAGAGGTTCTGCAAGTGAATAAAAAGGCCCTACGCCAAACATAGCGTGTTTGCCACAGAATATAGAGGTGTCCCTAAACTTTTGGTGCCCTAATATTAGGGACACCTAATGATAACAATAACCCTCAATAAAAGAGGCTGAAGGCCAAACCGGAACCCCAGCTACAATCTGGACCAGGGCTGCAGCTATCGATTATTTTTTTTAAGCAATCAAGCATTTTATCAATTATTCCATCGATTAATCGAGTAATCGGATAAGAAGAGCAACGGTGAACATCGACTAGACGTGGCTCTCTGAAAGTGAACAACTACCTGGTTTCCTTTTTTTAAAAATCCCATTTTTGTTGCAGTTTTAGTGCTTAAAGTTAGTGGAGATGCTCCAACAAATAAAAATTTCAATAAATAGTTGAAATAAAAGCAGTTTAGTGATATCACAAGTGCTGGTCGGAACATCCTTTCATCAGCTTTGCTGATGACATTTGGCTGCTGCTGATGCAAAAAAGTAAATAAAAACAATCAGCGTGTTTTTTTTTGGCCGATGAAATGGTGAAAAACGTCGATCAGTTTTCCCCCCAAAGCCCGAGAAGACGTCCTCAACCCAGCAGCCCACAACCCAAAGATCTTCATTTTACTGTCACAGACCAGAGAAACCAGAAAATATTCATGTATCAGAAGCTGGAATCAAAGAATTTGGACTTTTTTCCTCTTAAAAAAATAAACCGATCAGTCGATTATCAGAATAGCTGGCGATTAATTCAGCAGTGGATTATAGTCATCTATTAATCCCTGCAGCCTCAATCTGGACCCATTCAAACGCGGCGTTGGGCCGTCCACATACTTTTGGCCCCGTCGAGCAGGCCAAAGGCCCGGCGAAGGTCTCCCCGTCAGGTTGTGAAGGACATTTCAAACTCCACAGCCTCGCCAGGTTCAAGCTGCCTCTCCACCGCCGCCGCCCCCTTTACAAGTACCTTTGTCACTGCCGTTGCCACGACAACACGGAGGGATCCCGCTGAATGAGGGAAGGTGTTTGAGCATGTGTTTGCGCGCGGGTCCGTCAGCGGGGCTCTTTGTCGCGCCACACAATGGTCTGATAACCTGAAAGGGCGAAAACGAACGCCGCCGCGAAGCCAGCGCGAGCGACGTGGCGAGCGGCGCCGGGGGGCGGGGGGGGGGGGGGGCGGGGGAGGGGGGCGCAAAGATGGACGTTTGAAAGAGGGACGAGCGGGAGAGCGGCGGACGCCAGATAAGAGGCGCCGTCGCTCAAACGTTCGGCGTCCGAATGTTGCGTCGGCCAATCTGATGGGCCGAGACGTCAGATAACAACGGGCGGGGCGAAGAGCAGGGCGGCTCGGGCCTGGGAACCAATCAGGAGAGAGCTTTTTTTGGGGGGCGGTGGGGTTGGCGACGCTGCAACACGCGTATTTTCTTGGCGGTGATGCCACAGCGTGCGGGGGATGAGGAAGGAGGGAGACGCTCGCCGGGAGGGAGCGTCCTTAGATTTGGCCAAAATGTCCAGCGGGGCTCAAAAGATTTAGATTTGGA
This sequence comes from Dactylopterus volitans, assembly GCA_901007715.1. NCBI lineage: Eukaryota > Metazoa > Chordata > Actinopteri > Syngnathiformes > Dactylopteridae > Dactylopterus > Dactylopterus volitans. Next base: position 4,845 of record CAAKHG010042269.1, on the reverse strand, counting down.
TGCTCAAAGGTCAAAGTTGAAAGTGGTGGCGACCTCCAGAGTCCGTGCCGCTTCATGACCGGAGGCATCTCGGGAGCGCCTGACCGGGGGGGCTCCGAATCCGCCACAAAGGTCAAGGTCACGGGGTTCCACTCGGGCGTGAGCAGTCGTGGGCGTGTGTGTGTGTGTGTGTGTGGAGTCGAGTGTTTTTAGCAGGCAGATTTAAGGCAGCGAGCTGATTCAACCCCCCCCCCCCCCCCCCCCCCGTGGTGTTTTAAAAAAAAAAAAAAAAAAAAAAAAAATACCATTTTTTTTC
>CAAKHG010042264.1:0-11541 GCA_901007715.1 Dactylopterus volitans | reverse complement strand
AGGGCGAGAGTGGGCGGGTCAGTCTGACGAGTTTTTCTTAAAGGAGCTCAGACGCGTCGGTCCTGTATGTGAATATTGACACATCCAGCTGTGATTGGACGTCACGCTGGCGGCGGCTGCTCGCTCTTCCCGTTGTGGCAGAGCCGCTTTACGAACTCGCCGCTGCGAGCCAATAAAAACGCAGCAGAGTGTTGACATGTCTGACCACCAACTGCTGTCTGTCTGTCTGTCTGTCTGTCTCCACCAGAGCGGAGGAGGCCGCCGCTCCGACCAATAGAGACAAGCCGCCGGGGTCACGCGGTCAACCAGGAAGTGAGAGCGCTTTGACCGGAGGTGTGTGTGTGTGGGTGTGTGTGAGAGAGAGTGAGAGTGAGCTTCCCCTGGTTTACATTAGCGGTGTCAACGTTTACAAAAATTTCTACACGTGTACACGGGGCTGTAAAATAGCGTGTACATGTTGTTTATGAATTTTGACCGCAGTTGCGCTGTATAACCAGTAGAGGGCTCCGTCTCTCCATTCATAGACCTCATTCCCATTAATTCAAAGCCGTTCAAGTAGTTAACGGACAAACGTTTATTGATCAGAGCGCTAAGAGGTCACATATCGTTCTCCTGAGTAAGTAAGTCTTGGTAGAGCTTTGACACCCTCGAGCTAACTGTCGCTCTGCAGGGAACTTCCTAGCCTGGCTCCAGATGTTTCATTAGCTTCAAAAACACGTCGTCTTCAACAGTTGACGCGGGCTGCATGTCGAGGCCCCCCATTTCAGCTATTAAGTTGTTGCTAGCTTCACTCGGCGCCTTGTCACGTTTGTTGGCTGCGTAGTTTTTTATGCTAGCCTGTGAAGCGCTAGCAGCGTTGTCAGCAGCAGTCTCTGCCTGCAGCTTGTTGGGGCGTCTCCATCGCAGGTGCTTTATCCTGCGCTGCTGAAATGAGCCAGCTTGGTCTGACAAAGTGTAAAACTCAACTGTAGCTCCATTTTTAGCAAAAATAACCTGCCCCACGTTGCTCCGCTTCTTACTGACGCCTTCGCCTCCACTGTCACGTTAAAGTCACGTGATACGCGATACGTTGTTTGTGCAGCGTAACGAGCCCCGTGTATCTATCACGTATGAGGGCAACTGCACCCCTGAGAACATTTATTGTTATGTTAATATCATCATCTTTAGCTTTCAGGCAGCATTTACACCCCTTAATACTTTATTGTTGGTGAGAAATGAACGAGGAGGAGAAAAGAACCACGCGTCGTGTACGCGGTTATTGATTTTTTTTTCCGAAACGGTTATGATTTGCCATCCGTGCACGCGTGTAGATGTTGACGCCGCTAGTTTACATGCATCTCTGAACATGCAGACATCTGTAAACATTCGCCCCCGGCATTAGCGTGTTTAGCGTGTTGACCTCCTTCTGCCTCTGAGGCTTCAACTCGAGCTTTCTTAGAACTTTATTCACATTTACTAAGCTGAGAAGAGGGGGAAAAAAAGATAATAGAAGCATAAACAAGTGCACAATAAACCCAAGAAAGACCATTCAAATCATGAGACAGCAGAAAACATGAAAATGCAAGGTCATGAAGGGGAAGCTAGTAAGTTATAGTCATCACGTTTGTCTTGAATACAAAAAACGAGATTTACATTTTCAGGAGTTTTTCACTTATGAGCGTAAAACTGTGAGATTGATTTTAGAAACCTTCTTCTTCCTGTGTGTGTGTGTGTGTGTGTGTGCCGTCAGATGCAGTCACTCCTCCAGACCAGCAGGGGGCAGCAGAGCACGACAATGCTGGCAGAGCATCCGAGGTAAAACGATCACGAGACGCGTCAGAATGTTGGTGTTTCCTGGTTGCTGGGGGGCGGGGCCAGCGTGGGCGGGGCCAGCGTGGGCGGGGCCAGCGTGGGCGGGGCCAGCGACGACACGTCTGCCTCGCGCTGGTGATATTGACGTGCAACCTTTGGCACAAACGTCACATCTGGCTCAAGGTTGAACTGAGTGGAGTTTGGAGGTCCAAAGGTCAAAGGTCACCGTGGCATCACTAGGCTCGTATTGGCTCATGAACCGTACGCTGATGATGACATCATTATCGGCAGACGTCTAAAAGGATGAAGCGATGGCGTGGTGACATTTTTTTCTACTCTTGATACATTTAATACGATTCAAAGTGGATGTCAGCTGCGTCCTGATTGGCTGCTGGAGGAAGGGCGGGGCGGCGGCTCCGGTAGACGTTTCAAAAGGGGGCAGACGATAAACCCTCGTTTGCGTCGGACCCTCGGTCAGGAGGTCCAGACTGAGACTGCTGCTCCAGCGAGGTCCCGGAACCGGTTCTGGTGGTCCAGCCGCGGCCGTTCGAACGAACCAATGAGGAAACGTCTTTTGTTGTCATACATGATCTCTGTCGACCACCGCAGCTCTGCACGTTCCACCTGTGCTGATGACCGTGTGTGTGTGTGTGTGTGTGTGTTAGCTGGGGTCACTCAAGGTCACCATCCAGCAGAGCAGCGAGTGGCGGGAGTTCGGGCAGGTCGAGCGGACGTCGGGCCGGCAGAGCGGCGGACTCCACTGTCACGTCTGCGGCGTCACCTGCTGCTCGCTGCAGGTCAGAACCGCCCGGAACCGCCCACAAACACACTTGCAACTCCTAACCCGACTGAAACAATCCCGTCCCCGTCAGCAGGGGGAGCCGCTGTCGCTACGGCGTGATTGCCACGGCCACGCTTGTGTACTGCTGGTTGTGATGATTGTTTCTGTGTGTGTGTGTGTGTGTGTGTGTGTGTGTGTGTGTGTGTGTGTGTGTGTGTGTGTGTGTCCAGGCGTTCCAGGAGCACATGAGCGGATCAGAACACCTGAGGAGACTGAAGGAGATCACACACTCCATCTGCCTCAACACACACACGCTGCAGAACACGTAGGAACACACACACACACACACACACACACACACATATACAGACGGGCCCCTCACGGCTCCCGTTAAACATGGGCTGATGTTTCCCCGCGTAGTTGTTTGGACTAAGTCGCGTTAAAGTGTTGCCGTGGCGATGCTGTGGCGTCGTCTCACCGCAGGGGGCGCTGGCCCGACGCCAAGCGCTGGTGCGACACCTGCCAGGCTCACTTCGGCGGCGACGTCATCGTCCACCGGCAGACGGAGCAACACAAGGTCGGAGGCCACGCGGATGACGTCACAGCTGCCACTGGTCAGACCGCCGCAGACATTAAAGTGTGTGTGTGTGTGTGTGTGTGTGTGTGTCCAGTCGTGTAAGCAGATGTCGCGCCCCTTCTGCCCGGTGTGCCGGCGCCACTTCAGGACTCCCAGGAAGTTTGTGGAGCACATGAAGTCTCCGGAGCACAAGCAGCAGGTCAGCAGGCCACGCCCCCATAGTGGCGGACACGCCCACACACCATGATCGGGTCAAAGCACTGGGCTTGTATTTGATTGGCTGTCCTGGGCCCCCCCACCCTGCCCCCCCGCCCCTCCCCCGACAGGTGCACCTGGAGGACGCTCAGGAGGAGGAGCTTATCACCGTGGACGCGGTCGGCTGCTTCGAGGGGGAGGAGGACGAGGAGGCAGACGTAGGAGATGAAGAGGAGGAAGAGCGGGGCGTCGCCAAGGAGACGGAGGAGACGACGTCAGAGGTGTGAAGTCAGCCAGGGGATGAAACGGCGTTGTGGGTGGAGCCGGGGGCGGGGCATCGCATTGAAACGAGCAGTTAAAAGTCCTCTTTTTTTCAGGCAGCCGAGGCGGAAACCCGCAGACACGACGACCAGCCGAGCGCCGCCGATGGTGCGTTGCCGCAGTAACAGACACCGGCGACACTTTATTTTTTTTTCCTTTCCCTGCCGACGCCCCCGGACTGACCAATCGTGTGACTCCCCTCAGGAAGCGGGTTCGTGGTTCCCGTGTCGGGCTTCCTGTGTCGCCTCTGCAACAAGTTCTTCCACCGAGAGAAGACGGCGAGACGCGCGCACTGCAGGACGCGCGCGCACATCCTCCGCCTGCAGGTAACACACACACACGCACGCACACACACACGCACACACACACACACCCTCTGCCTGAGTCCGTGTGACTGTGTCTCAGACGCTCAAACAGCAGCGAGGCCCTCCGACGGCGGCGGCGGCGGACAGAGACGAGCAACGGTCTCCTCTCACCTGACCTGCCTCCCACAATGCACCGGTGGCCCAGCAGATGATGTCATCCTGGGCTCGGGCGAGCGCTCCCCCCCCCCGCTGGATGAGCTGAGCTGCCCGGCGCTGCCGCCTGCTGGGCGGCGGAGGAACTGCAGGCAGGTCAGAACCTTTGAGCGGATAGCGTGACCTCTCCGTCCCACGTCGCCGGGCGTCTCACCCCCACGCGGCCAATCGCGTTTAAGCGCAAAGCAATAATGACGACGCCCACCAGCTAAGTCGCGTGGCCTCGGATGGAACCCGGGACGCCGGAGCCACCCGGTCCAGAATCACCCGCCTGAGTGTTCAGGGGTTCATTTTCCCACAGGTTCACCGTTGTCACTCGGCGGCGCCACTCCCAGCCGGTGGTCTCCATGGGAACGGCCCGCTCGTCAGGACGTTTATGTTCCTTTCCATGTGCGAACTAAGATTGGTGTTTGTCACCTCACTTACAGATCTGTTTGTCTGATTGTTGTTAGTCTGGTTTTGTTCTTGTCATTTATTTGTTGCTGCTGCTGTTTGTACTTATTTGTTTATTTATTGTTAACTTTCTCACTTGTTATCTGTGTGCCACTGTGGTGTATCACAGTTATTGAAAAATAAAGTTACAAAGGGACTTAAAGGCCCCCCCCCCTTTTTTTTTGCATTAAGTCAGCAATTTTCAGCATTCAGCCGCAGCTCTGTTTATAATAATTGTGTTTAAATATTATGTTTCTCTGGAAAATAATTGTTTTTTTATATAAATGTCTAATACAGCAAATTTAAATGAAGCGATTCTCTTCTTAATTGTATTTAACTATAATTTTATAATCGGATTGATCATCTAATTGTGATTAAATCAAATCGTCGTCTCAAACTTGTGTTTCGTGTCATTTCGAGTTTTAGTTCACAGCCGCGTTTCCCCTCTCGGGTCCACGTGGCACGGCTGTTCCCGGCGCGCCCGCGGGGGGGCGCCGCTCCGCCCCGCGCGGGGGATTCTGGGTGTGACGGCGAGGAGGCTGCCGCCGAGCATCATCATCACCGCCGCCGCCGCCGCCGTCGTTACCGTCGCCCCCGACCGTCCTCGCCCGCAGCGAAGTGCCTTACAGAGCGGAGCCGAGATGAGACACGCGGACGTGATGAGCCAGGCGGAGGACGTGGCGGAGCAGGTGAGCCGCCGCTCCCCGGGAAGCGCGCACCCTCGGCCGGCCACGGTCGCAGGCTGGACCCGGGGACTGGCTGGAGGGGCGGGTGGGTGTCGCTGGAGACCTGCGGCGGCTCGGTCGCAACTTTCCCCGCCGCGGTGCGCGCGTGTCACGCGGAGTTGCGCGTCACGGCGAAGTTACGCTAACTTTTAATCGGCGGCGTGTGTTCGTGTGTGTGTGTGTGTGAGGGGGGGCGGGGGGGGGGGCAGGAAAAGCCTCGCAAATGACTACCGAGCGTCCCCAAAACCGGTTTTGTTTTTCCGCGCCGGACCGAAGGCGCGCTCGTCGTTACGCCGCCGGAGACGACGAAGGTTCGGAAACTTAAAAAAAAAAAAAAAATGGCAGTTTTGCCGGAGGGAGCCCCCCGGTGAGGCGTTCGCTGACCGTCGGAGAACGGAAACGCGCGGCGATTTCACGAACGTGAAAAGATTCTTTGTTGTTGCGTTTAAAAAAAAACAAAAAAAAGTTACTAATCGCCACCACGACGTCAGTATTGTAGATGAGGCTCGGCGATCAAACCGAGTGAAGTCGTTTACGGACGTAAACGTCTTGGGACGCCGTTCGGCCTCCAGCTGGTCTCGGAACCGGCGTCGACGGCGTCATCGCGTGCGAGCCAATCAGCGGCGCCGCTTCTTTTGACGACGAGCCGGGCCGTACCGGAGCGGGTCCGCTGGTACCGGAGCGGGTCCGCTGGTACCCGGCCGGTTCCAGCATTTGACTCCGCCCACCGGGTGAAGTCAGGAAGTTGCAGCGGAAGCGTCCCCTCGGGCTCCGTCTCGTCCTCGCGGAGGCCCTCACCTCTGAGGGTCAGAGGTCAAAAAAAGTGAGAGAGAAAAAATCACAATGATGACTAAAAGGTCAAAGGTCAGAATTCACGGTGAGGGCAGGGTGTGGACGAGCGTGGCGTTTACGAACCTCAGCTGGAGGATGAAGGATGGAGAGTTGAGTGGTCAGGGGTCAAAGGTCACTGTGACATCCACTGATGATTACGTCATCGTGGACAAATGTCGGGTAGGATCAAATGATGGATGATGTCTTTATGCTTTTAACACATTTAATAGAAATTCGTTAGAAAGTCTCACTGCATCTGGGACGCACGGACGTGGATGCCAGCTGCGTCCTGATTGGCTGCTGGAGGAGACTCGAGTTCTTTATTTCCACCTGTGACAGCGCGGCGCTTCACACCCACGAAGCTGCTGACGCCCGCGGAATCACATTAACACTCACATGTGCCATCACGCGCCGGCCAATCACCACGCGCCGGCCGGCCAATCACCACGCGCCGGCAGGCCAATCACCACGCGCCGGCAGGCCAATCACCACGCGCCAGCAGGCCAATCACCACGCGCCGGCGCGTCGGCCAATCACCACGCGCCGGCAGGCCAATCACCACGCGCCGGCAGGCCAATCACCACGCGCCGGCCAATCACCACGCGCCAGCCAATCACCACACGCCAGCAGGCCAATCACCACGCGCCGGCCAATCACCACGCGCCAGCCAATCACCACGCGCCGGCAGGCCAATCACCACGCGCCGGCCAATCACCACGCGCCAGCCAATCACCACGCGCCGGCAGGCCAATCACCACGCGCCGGCCAATCACCACGCGCCGGCAGGCCAATCACCACGCGCCAGCAGGCCAATCACCACGCGCCGGCCAATCCCCACGCGCCGGCCATTAACACACACTAGCCAATCACCACGCGCCGTCCAATCGCCACCAGTGATGAAATAACAGAATTCCACATAAACAGCGTTACTTTTATTCAGCGACAAGTAATCAAAATAGTTACCGTTTCCATGGTTACAGCGGCGTCACCGTCACTGACAATAAGCGCGTTACCGTAACTAAACTCACCGAGGCTGTTTTCACCCGAGTGATCCGAGCGGGAGGGGGAGGGGCCCGAGAGGGAGGGGGAGTGGCCGCGCGGCGAGCGCCGACGCCGGGCGTCTGAGCGGCCAATCACGGCGGCCGTGTGTGTGCTCTCCCGCAGTTCCTGCGCGTCACCAAGCACTACCTGCCCCACCTGGCGCGCCTGTGCCTGGTCAGCACCTTCCTGGAGGACGGCGTCCGCATGTGGCTGCAGTGGGCGGAGCAGAGCGACTACATCGAGGTGTCCTGGGGCTGCGGGCACGTCCTCGCCAACCTCTTCGTCCTCCTCAATCTGCTGGGGCAGCTGGGTAACGCACACGCGCGCACACACACACACAAAGACACACACGCACACACACCAGGCCGGTGCTCCGTTGTTCTGCCACACGCGGCGTGGAAAATCTGCTGCCGGTTCCGGCGCCGTGTGGTCCGGCACGTGGGCGGAGCTTCGGCTCTGGGGGAGGTGTCCTGCCGTGTCCTGCCGTGTCCTGACGTGTCTCTGGCTTGCAGGTGGATGCGTGCTGATCCTCAGCAGGAACCTGGTCCAGCCCGCCTGCTTCACGCTGTTCGGCATCATCGCCATGCAGGTAGCCACCCCCCTTGAACTTTATAGACGTGGGTGCTTAGTTGTGGTTGCCATGGCGACCCCTGAAGACGGGAGAGCGCGCAGCAAGCTAGCGGGCTAGCACGACTGGGCTGGAACTCGCACGCCGTTTTCTCACTTTTGAGTCAGAGTTGGCACGAAAGGCGAGGAACGTCAGCGTGGAACGTCAGCGAGGTCGTTCCGGGGGGCGTCCGCCTCCACGCGTGTGACATCACTTCCTGTTGTAGCGTACTCAGACTCTTGTCTTCCTGCCCGCAGACGGTGGCCTACAGCATCCTGTGGGACCTCAAGTTCTTAATGAGGTGAGAGTGTGTGTGTGTGTGTGTGTGTGTGTGTGTGTGTGTTTCCTGCTCATTTCATCATCACAAACAGTCGTCCAGTAGGAACCTTTTGAGCAACGGATGTTGATGTCAGCCACCATAGAAGAAGTAAAGGGCGGCAAACGGCGCCTCATGTAAAACGGTGGAAGACGTGAAGGAGACATGAAGCTCACGCTGAGTCCTCGTCTCCTGCCCCCTTGTCTCCTCGTCTCCTGTCTCCTCGTCTCCTGTCCCCTCGTCTCCTCATCTCCTACCCCTTTGTCCCCTTGTCTCCTGCCCCCTTGTCTCCTCGTCTCCTGCCCCCTCGTCTCCTTCCTCCTCATCTCCTGCCCCCTCATCTCCTCATTTCCTGCCTCCTCGTCTCCTGCCCCCTTGCCTCCTTGTCTCCTCGTCTCCTGCCCCCTTGTCGCTTCGTCTCCTGCCCCCTTGTCTCCTCGTTTCCTCATCTCCTGCCCCCTCGTCTCCTCGTTTCCTCATCTCCTGCCCCCTCGTTTCCTCATCTCCTGCCCCCTCGTCTCCTCATGTCCTGCCTCCTCGTCTCCTGCAGGAACCTGGCTCTGGGCGGCGGCCTGCTGCTGCTGCTGGCCGAGTGCCGTGCGGAGGTCCGCAGCGTCTTCGCCGGCGTGCCGTCGCTGGGACATCAGAGTTCTCCCAAGAACCTCCTGCAGCTGGGGGGCCGAGTCCTGCTCGTCCTCATGTTCATGACGCTGCTGCACCTCGACTTCAGCCTGTTCAGCGTGAGGAACTCGCGCGCACACACACACACACACACACACACACACACACGCAGGCGCTGCACGTCGGGGTCGAGCAGATGTGAGCCTGCGTCTCCTCGTCAGTCTGTAGGAACGCCTGATCATCCCTCTGGAACACTCCTGCTGCTCCAGCAAAATTAAGACGAGCCTTTGGAAAGATTGTGGGAAAAGGCCGAGGGGAAACTTACCCGGAAAATAGAAACAGGAAACGTGCAGAGTTTTCCTGAAAGTTATCTTAAAGGATCAGCCAATAATTTGGTGTGAAAACAACTGAAAGTTTGTCATAAGAATACCTGGAAATGGCAAGAATTTTCATGGAAATTAGGAACGGAATAAATTAGTGGAACATTTGGCAGAAAATACCCAAAAATGGCAAGAATTTGCCTGTAAATTATCTGGTAATTATGAGTGTACTTGACAAGTGTCCAAAAAATAAATGATAATGACTGCAAACTGGGGCATTAAAAACTTCCACCAATGCTCCCAAAACTTTCCAAGAAATTGCCAATATAATTTACCAGAAAATGGGAAAATTGAAAAAAAAAATGTACCTGAAAAAAATTTCCCGAGACATGACCTTCCTCAGACTCGTGGCCCCCTAAGTTCCGCCCCAGGACATGTCGTGGCGTTGGCGGTTTCTGGCTGATGTGGGTTCTCCGGCCCCCCCCCACTTACCCCTCCCGTTCCCCCCATCCAACAGGTCCTGCACAACCTGGTGGGCACGGCGCTGGTGGTGCTGGTGGCGGTGGGCTTCAAGACCAAGCTGGCGGCGCTGACGCTGGTCCTCTGGCTGCTCTGCATCAACTTCACCTTCAACAGCTTCTGGACCGTCCCGTCCCACAAGCCCATGCACGACTTCCTCAAGTACGACTTCTTCCAGACCACCTCGGTGATCGGCGGGCTGCTGCTGGTGGTGGCGCTCGGCCCCGGCGGCGTCTCCATGGACGAGAAGAAGAAGGAGTGGTGAGGGCGCCGCGCACCTCCTCCACCCACAACCCCTCCCACCCGGGGCTATTTATTTCGGCGGCTCCCCGCCCCCGCCGCCGGCGCCACGCCCGCTCGCCCAATCGGAGGTTGGCTCCGCCCGTCACGCGACGTCTGCGGGACTTTTTTTTTTTTTTTTTTTTGGCCTTCTGATCCGCGCCAGCAGCACCGGTTTCAATCAGCCAATCAGCTGCTTCCGTCAAGAGTGCCGGAGCCTCTCATTGGGCCAGACGAGCCTCCCCACCGAACCTGTGTGTGCGTGTGTGTGTGTGTGCGCGTGTGTGTGTGCGCGCGCGTCTCGTCGTGACCAATTTTCTATGGTGTTTTTTTTTTTTTTTTTGTAGATGAATATAAAATAAATCCGGTTCAGCAGAGTGAAGCTTCGGCGCCGCTGCTCTCCTTCCTCCCTCACACACCCGCAGTAATCAGATTACCCGCGTGACCCGGGTTACACGGGTGCGGCGACAGAAGCGAAACGCCGAGGTTTGTGTCCTCACAAGTGCACAGAAGCGGGACAGCGGCCGGCTGCAGCTGCCGCGCGGAGGTGGAAATCAATAACTCATAATTGGAGTGTGTGTGTGCGTGCGTGTGTGTGTGTGTGTGTGTGTGTGTGTGTGTGTGTGTGGTGCAGGGGGTGTTCAGGTGCCGCCCTTGAAGTCTGCAGGTTATTAAAGAACTTGAGCACAACCACAGGCAGCTGTGCGCGTGTGTGTGCGCGTGTGTGTGCGTGTGTGTGTGTGTGCGTGTGTGTGTGTGTGGCTTCTCACTGGCCTTTATCTACGTACGCTATTTAATAATCACAATATTGTTTTCTTAGCAGTTACTTCCACCTTGAAAAAGGGGGGGCGGAGCCGCGACGTGATTGGAGGAGAGCGCCGCGCCGCGTCACGTTCGGCTGCGCAGACGAGCGAGTCGCCGCCACGCCCGCCGTCGCGCGTTCTTACGTGTTGCTAAGTAACCGCAATTTTCTCCCACCGGCGCGGTCGATGAGCAGATTTTGACCAACGAGCTCACACACACACACACGCACGCACGCGTGTGCGTGCGGCGACGTCGCCCGACGCGGCGCGACGCCACCCGGCCGCTAGATGGCGCCGCCGCTGCACTGTGACCGAGAGCCTGATTCAGCCAGTCTGACGCTTCATTAGTACTCGCGTTAGGACTATTAGTGTTATTCGTTAATTAGCATCATGGTTTTTTGTTGTGTTCCTGAGTGATTCTGCTCATAACCAGCGTGACTTCATCATGGTTCTTCATGTTCATCTTCTTCTTCTTCCCCTCATTGTTATCATATCATCCTTTAATAATGATAATATAAATTATATCACAATATTGAAAATTATTATCGTTATTGTTGTTGTGCTGAAAAGTTCTGATAATAATAATAATAATAATAACTTTTATTGATAGAGCACCTGATAATAACCAGCATATCTTCATGTTCATCATCTTCCTCTTCCCTCTTATTTTTATTATAGCATCCTTAATAATAATAATCTTCATAAATTGTATAATATTAAAAAGTTCTATTATCATATATATTATTAAGAAAAATTTGTTATAACTCTACTTAACATTGCTCCAGGTGCTTCACACACACACACACACACACACACACACACACACACACACACACACACACACACACAAAACCTGCTAGACAC
>CAAKHG010042260.1:0-11692 GCA_901007715.1 Dactylopterus volitans | reverse complement strand
CCAATTAGTAATAACACATTGTTTTATTTGGTCCATGGCCACGATAGCCCCGCCCCCAACCCATGGCCACGATAACCCCGCCCCCAACCCATTGCATTGGCAGTTTGCTGCTCTGGAACCGTTTTTTTTTTTTCTGGCAGTGGTTCTGAAGCACTGGAGCCACCTAGGTGGGAAAAGGGGTGAGTTATTGTTATTATTATCCCTCATATGCTCCACACGGGGGGCCCCGCTTACATCTGCCCCTGCGGGTTTATAATAAAGGTGCGACACGCAGTGGGCCCTGCTCCCAAGTCACAGCGTTTTCTTCAGCTGATGCCAGCGGAGGCAGCTGGGCGGAGTCTCGCGGGGGCCTAACAAGGCATTCACATGTTGTTCCACTTTCCGAGCTGCAATAAAAATGGCATTTTTATTTTTCCTTTCCACAAACAAATTGAGCAATAAGGTGACTGCGAGGGATTAGCGTGCTGGAAATTCATTCATCTCCGCTTTGACCTCCTTAGCTGTGCCAGTGAGGCGCGCCTAATTGATGCAGATGATAAAATGATGAGGGGATTAGAGATGCCCTTTAGCACCTCATCACAGTGGCGCATCATGTGCTTATCTGGCTTATTCCAAACCGAGTGAGTCAGGGAGGACGGGATGAGGGGCCGCAGGGGGATCTGGGTTGCTGCTGTCTGCCCGCCCGCCGCTGTCAAACCTCCAAGGATCGTTTGGGTATTCCGAGAGGACCAGGACTGGCCTGCGAAGCCGCTCCACTTCCATGCTTTCCGGTCAGGATGGCGAGAGTGACAGCAGGCGTAAATCACTCAAGTGGAGCGCCGTTTTAAGGGACGCCGTCCTTTGCGACGGGAGGAAACAGCGGCGACGGAGCCCGGCGGCGGCGGTCGGGGCCAAACTGTCGCACAAAGCGCCGTTTGCCCGCGGAGGAAGCCGCGGAAGAGGCGGCAGCAGTCCGGCCGCGCTGGCCCGGGAGGGGGCGCGGGATCGCCACGGGTTTCCGCAGGACGCGCCGGCGCGCTCGGACTGACTCTTCAATTCGCCTCCTTGAGCGCGCGCCAAGCTGTGATGAATCATGGGGGCGGGATGGAGGAAGTGCATTACGGAGAGCGCCGGGTGTCGGGAGGCCAGAGCGCACGCCGGCGACGCCTCGCGCGGAAGGCTGCTCCTGTGAGCGCTGGCCCCCCCGCCCCTGCCCTTTCGCTTCAATTTTTTTCCTGCGAAATAAAGTTTTGAAGAACACTTGACGCCACACGATTTACGCTGAGCGACAGAGGGGGCGACATCCGTGCCGCCCGCCCTCTGAAGGGGTCCCTCCCAGGCCTCCCACGTACGTCAGGTCTCGCCGCGGTCGGCGACGCGGCAACGGGTCGAGGCGCAGGCAGCCAAGTCATTCCAGACGCACCACCGGCGGTGTCGACACCACTCCGCTGGCGACCGTGTGTGTCGGTCGGCCTCATGCCGGTGGAATTCACTTCCACACCCGGATAAATCAAGGACTGGGCGGAGAGCTGCCTGGCAGATTTACGGCCTCTGCAGACACCGCGCGGCTTCTGCTGCCCCGAGGCGGCGTTCCCGCGCGTCGGGGCCATGAAGATCGAATCGTCTGGGTCCAAAAAGGCTGGCCCTTTTTCTTGCATAACCAGCTGAAGCAGCCGCAATTTTTTAATAATTGCATATCACAAACTCAGTTATAAGCTGATTAGTCTGCTAATACTTTGCTAATTCATTATATTTCTCTTCTTTCACTACAGAGTAGTCAATAACACGGTTTATTTCCATGTATTTCAAGTGCGCGTCGTTTAATTCGATGCTCCTCCGCGTCGTCTTCAAGAATATCAATGCTTGTAAATCACGAAATATATTAATATATCACAGTTTCCCTCAACAAAAAAAAAATCTTTGATGGTCTGCTGACATGAATTGGATTTTTCAAAAACCCGCAGCAGCACTTAGCTGCGGCTCTCTCAACACGCCAATTAAGTCATTTAGTGTAATTGGGAGACGGCTCGGCGGCTTCGCCAATCATTTCCGATTACAAATAGTCTGATGTAGCCTTGCTGCAATGGCGGTCGCCCACGGTAGCGAAGGCTGCCCGCATCCCCCAGCGGACTCTCGCTATCTATCACCATAAGCTCTGCAGTTGCAGCAGGCGCACATACATGCACACGCACACACGCGCACACGCGCACACGCGCGCACGCACGCATGCACGCGGCGCAAAAATGCTACCAATTAAAACAGCGACTTGAGTCGGGCTGGCATCAGCCGAAGTCGTCCAGTGACGCGTTTCTGACTTTGTGACTTCAATTGTTGCGTGTCATTTGACGGCTGAAATTAGTTCCACATTTATTCCCGAAAAACCACAGCAGAGGGAAGTCGCTTGGGCATGATTAGCGTCATCCCGGGCCCGCCGTGTCCCTGATGCGCAGACTCGCTCTCTTTTTTTGAAAGAGCATGCAACCGAATGTGATTTATCGGCTGCGAGTGACGACATGTAGCACCCAATGGCTGATTTGTGAGTGTCAGAGGGCGACTCTGACAGCCGAAAATCACACGGCACCACTAGATTGCTTCATTAGAGCATTCTGTTGGTCTCGTCGATGGACGGGAATGTGGTAATATTACAGAGAGATGCTGCTTTTATGTCGGAAAATAACTTTAGGAAACGGAGTTGCGGCCAAATCCAGCGCAACTGACATAAACAACGGCTTAAAAAAAACAAAAACAAAAAAACAGAAAATGCCTCCATACTGCTTTTGTGGTGTCATCCAAGTGTTCATAAGAAAGAATTTTATTTTCTAGTTGTTTTCTTCTTCTTTTTTTTTTCACATGTGAGGACGCGCTCAACGTTTGGTTGCAAACCCCTGACACTCCAAAGCGTTTCTGTTGACTCGAACGCTTCGCCCGGCCTCCTCCACAGCCATTAGCGGTGAGTAAATAACGAGCCAATCTTCAGTTTTGGGTGAGCTGTCGCAGTCATGAGTCTGCTAGCAGCCCAGAACAGTCAAGACTTGTTAGCTAACTGTGAAAGTGAGGCCGACCGCCCCGCAGATCTTTATCAGGCAGCTCGCTGGATGCTCCCTCTCCATCTCTACGACGATCCAAACTTCCCCCACTGTCGCAAAAAAGCGGCCGGTCCCGGCTGTCTTCGTTTGTGGACACATTTTTCAAAGATTGCGCTCGTTCTTAAGCTAACCGGCAAAACACGATGCGTTCCCCGTGACCGCTTTAAAGCTGAAAGCCAGTTAAATGCTTTTGTTGTGAAGCCGCGGCAGCAGGCTCGTTCACATTTACGTGACCTCATTCGACGGTAATGACTACTAGACGTGTATTTCAATAAAAATATTTGACAATCGCACTTTAATTTAACATCGGAGTACTAGAAGCAACTTGTGCCGTCAGAAAAAAAAATGGCATGACCATTAACCAGTGCAGCCACTGATTCTGGTCCGATTGGCCTTTTTTTTCTTTTGTTTTGTTTTGTTTTTTTTGTCAAATTCAGCGAGCAGAGTTCCTCCTCTCGATCTGCCAGCCGACCAATCTACACTCATCAGCCACTATATTAGGTACACCTGCGCAACTGCTTGCTCACACAAATATCTTACTAGCCAATCGCATGGCAGCAACTAAACGCATTTTTTTGGCATTGGTCAAGAAAGTCCGCTGAAGTGCCAACTAAGCATCAGAATGGGGGGGCAAAGGTGATTTTGACTGCGAACGTGACATGGTTGTTGGTGCCAGACGGGCTGGCCTGAGTTTCACAGCAACTGCTGATCTACTGGGGGGGGTTCTCACACACAACCATCTCTAGGGTTTACAGAGGACGGTCCCACAAAGAGAAGATATCTAGTGATGATGAGTTGGGAGTGGGCGCCTTGTTGATGCCAGAGGTCAGACGAGAACGGACAGACTGGTTCCGGCTAACAGACAGCTAGCAGTGTATTTGCCAGCAATACTGCAAAATGCAGCTCCCAAAATGACCATAAATATAAATCACCTCAGTCCAAAGCAATAAAAGCCAAACATTCTAATCCTCATCCATGAACATTATTTATCGCAGGATTAATCACGGTCCTGCGCACATGCAATGAATTCTTAGCTTTGATTTGCTTATAGCAAAAGGGGTTTAATAATTTATCGAGATGATGGAATATAGCAGGAGTTCCAGGCAGAATGCTCTGTAAGTCAGAGAGCGGAGGCCTCCACGGTTCACAAACACCCTTCAAGGGCCTGCAAACAGCTGCACTGCTGATGGGACCTCGCCAAAGGCCTTGCACAAAATATTTATCTCGCTAAACAAACTGTGCAGTGAGACGGAGGTGACAGATGAGATAAAATGGATGTGATTAGTGATTAGCGGGCCCGACTCTGTCAGGACCTCAAGGTTTCAGCCTTTTCACTCAAAGGTAAAGAGGTAGGGTGGCAAACCTAAAGCTATCCCGGAGGGCTGGAAGAGGGTTGGAAGCATAGGACAGATGAGAAGATGGAAGTTTACAGCCGCGCGATGTAAATGCGCCGCTCTTCATCTCATGTTCACGTGCCACCGTTTGCTGATGTGCATTTAGGTGATGGTGGGAGTTTCACGGGTTTTGCTGCTCGGTCATAAATAATTCAGGCTGATGCACTGCACTGATGAAAATTCGGATCTGCTGATGGAACAAGCTGCGAGCTCATCAGAGCTGCTGCAGGTGCAGGACATGCGTGTACACCGCAGGAACCATACAATGCCCATCTGTCCTACAGCTTTCAAAACAAAGCCACAAACCTTATCATAGAAATGTGGAACTATGTAACCAAGCGACAGTTTGTGCACTACTGACAAAGATGGTGATAAGCAGAGATGGAAAGATAGCTGAGATGATTTGGAATTTGAAATCCAATGGACCACAGAACATCTCCTCGTCAGGATCGTGCCACTCGTACAATATTCTGCTCGAGAAGCTGTCATTTTTGTTCCTTGTGCAATGATGCAAGACCAAATATCAGCCTCAGGTCTGGTAATTATGAGGCTGCAGGCAAGAGGCGGTTACACTGGCTCAACATGGCAGGAGGTCCCTGCATTATTACAAACGTAGACTTAAAACATAAACACACACACACGTTCATGTGAAAAAGTTATAGCACGTGAACTCGTGAGCTTTGCTGGAGCTATTGAAGGTTTGGATGGAGTCGGGCTAGCTGTTTCTCACGCCTTCTCGTTATGCAAAGCTAAGCTAACAACGTCCCAACACTGTGTCTTTCCAACCACTCCTCTTACACATACGTGAAAAGCTTGTTCAATCGGATAAGGCGCTGACATCACTTCCTCTGTTTTACCCTGCTAATGCTAACCCCTTAGTAGCCGTTGTTCCCACAGTGGAAATCTGAATACTGAATTATGAGAATATGAACCTTAGCACATTAATGCTACACTTTTTTAATGAGCACTGACAGCCATGGTTGACATTTCCTGAACGCTAATATCGTAGTAGCACGGTTGCGCTAGCTGAGACGACATCAGTTTAGCCTGCTAATATGTTTCCCCACAGCTGTCGGGACAGATTTTGGTGAACTTAAATAGTCACATCATATTTCAGTTACAACGATACCGCATGTAAGCGCCATTTGTTTTTAGTGCTCCACAGAGGCACAATGACTGATGGGTAAACTGACTCGTCAACTTCCTACGCGGTGATAAATTGTTGCTCAGTTCCTCTGTGCACATCCGCGAGTTCATTTGAACCGAGCAGTTTGCTCCCTACAGGTTGGAATCTTACTTACGGTTGAATACCCTGCAGGCGACTGCGCGGGGACCTACTTGGCAACCCCAACTCCCCCCTGAGTCATGAGTTCTCTGAATCTGCCTCCTTTGCACTTGGCTGTGTATCATTATTCTTCTCCGCCTCCCTTGAGCGACTTAGAAAACCATTCAGGTTTGATGATGCACATAAAAACAATTGGATGGTAACCTACTTACTGTCAAAACCAGAGCAAAGAGGGCTATTTTTCTTCGGGCCTGAAGCATTCCTTTGATTCTGCAGTGCGTACACTGATGATAGCCTGCGTCCATCTTTGCGTCCGTCCTCCCTCATTCGCGTGCAGCCCGAGGTGCCGCGAAAATGTTTATTTTCTTGCTTTTTACACAACTGCAGCGTCACGCTATGCATTAATATTCCTGTATTATTTGTGTATTTTTTTTCTTAAATCGTGACTGTCTACTTCAGGGGTGTCCAAACTACGGCCCGCGGGCCAACTGCGGCCCGCCATCCTTTTTTTAATTGGCCCGTATCAAAGTCTAAAAATATAATGCACAATGGCCCACACAGAATATTTGTGCTTAACTGTGTTGTACTTCTTAGTTTAAACACTAGGTAGAGCTTCTGTCAGTGTCTCCACAAAGCAAGCAATCGAAGAAAAGATTTGCTCAGGGTCGCCAGAATTGGCGCCACCAAAGCGACGCAAGATCGCAAGCGAGCGCAGAAAGTTTCAGACTCGCTGGACAGATGAATATTTTTTTTTATGGAAAAACCAAGGGGAAGCGTGTTTGTTAGATTTGCAATGGGAGTGTTGCCGTGATGAAAGGGTACAGCGTAAAAAAAAGACATTATTAAGCGAAACGTCAGACCTTCACGTCCTACACTGGCGCCGTAAAAAAACATTTTTTTTTTTTTGCCATGCTAATAAAGCTCAAGAAAATGCTAAACCTTTTTGTAGAAAATAAGATGAACATCTACAAACAGAGAGCTGTGATGGAGGCTTTGTTTCTTCCAACATATTCAGTTATCAAATGTAATTTACCTGCATTTTATGGATTTTGCCAATATCAACACATTAGAAGGGAGGCAGTGTACCGCACATACAGTGAGTGGCCCAGTCCTTTGTGTATTTTTTTTCTGTATGTGGCCCTCAGGAAAAAGTCTGGACACCCCTGGTCAAGCTGCGCTCCGGTCTGCTTCAGCATCATCATTCCAGCTCGGCCGCCTTAAGCCACGGCTCGCATCAGGTGCCTGCGTTTGCGCCCCTCGGTTGCGGCTCAAGGTTCAGAGCTGGACCCGGAATGCGGACACAAACCAGGAGAGACGTTTGGAACGAGCTTTAATGATGACGGGAGGAGGAAACCTGGGCTGAATAGAGGATTTCTTCCTCGGACGTGGGGAGGGGGGGGTGGGCTTGTCCACTGTCCGGATGGAACCAGAGTCTGCGCAGGAGCAGACAGGAATTGAGGCCACGGAGTCCCGCCCACCTCAACCACAAGTGGCCAGTTTACAGTTATAAAAAAAAAAAAATTACAATAATAGTTATAAAAAAAAAAAAAAAAGGTGGGTGCTTCATATCCTCTTGACTCCATAACTGCCTTCGCGACCTCCAGCATTTCAGCTGCTGTCAGTCATGATGTCACACCTTCATTTTAATAGCCTCAAATACCTTAAAAATTTGGTGCAAAAGTCAGATTGCCTTGAAAATTGACACTCATATCCAGCTATATTTAATTTTATTTGATTAGGGACAGAGCATATAAACAATGATATCATAAAATAACATAAACATGCCGGATTATAGCAGCGCTGCTAATTTACATCCGCAGTCCCGTAATAAACAAAAAGGGAACCTGGTATTTGATTTTGGTTTTTTTTTTGTTTTTTTTGGGAATAAGCATCATTTTAAAAACAGCAAAATGAATTAAACTTCCTAAATTTGGCATCCATTAACACCAGATATCGGGTGGAGCTTAGAAAACATTGGCTATGACTCAATAATTATTAGTGCTGTCATTATAGACTATGGAACATGTGCACAGTCCATGAGAGGGTACAGGATAAGGTTTTACAACCCTTGCTAGATCTAAAAGAGACTCTTATTGCTCTCTGTCAGCTCAGTGTCAGCTGACAGCTCTCTGACCTCAGACCAGTGTTTACAACCAGAGATGCTGTGTCAGTGACATAACATTGTACATTTTTTGTTGCGTTCGGGGCCTTGATCCGGAACCTGGTCGCCAAGTGAGCTCGTCGCATTGCGCGTCCTGTGACCACATGGTCCCATTTGACGCATGCCTTCATGGAGGACAACAATAGCAATTGGGGAAACACGAGGCGGCATTACTGCGATCAGCGAGGACACGTTAAAAAACAGAAGAAAACGGAAGAAAAAGCCTTTGTGTGCAGGTATGAGTTGTTATCCTGTGGTATTTATTTGCAAGTGGCATGCCCTGGCACGCACGCCACGGTGTGTTCAACCGTTTTAGGCGGATCAGCGTCAAAGCAGATTGTTGTCATCACGTGCAAAGGGGAATGAAAAGGGGAAAAAAAAAAAAAAACCTGCCCAGTTTTTGCAAAAGCGTTGCCAGGTAAACACGGTTGGGACTGGAGGGTTCCGCCGACCGCCGTTGATTCGCCGGTGAACGGCAGCTGCCAGAGCTAAAGCTAGCACCTGTGCTGCTGCCATGCGGCTTTGCGTTGAGCTGCCGTGGAGCGCCGGCAGACCTGGGACCGGCGGAGTGCGTCGAATATTGAATAGTAATGCAAAGTACTGCAAGAGAGTATACAGATTTTTCTTTTTTCCATGTGTAACTGGGTGAAAGTAACAATTATCGGATAAGAAGTCTGACGTCTGGATGACACTGCAGTTCCTGCCGGCTTAGTCAGAGTCCTGATAAACTTGAAAAAAAAAACAAAAGACGCTGCGGTTCCTCCCTGATCATCAGAACTCTGCTATTTCCTATCATAGCCACATGTTGACGCATCAGGCCGCTTGATACCGAGCGCCTATCGGCCCTTTGAACATAATCTCTTTTAAGATGATTTTAGCTGATAATAGCCCACTCTAAGCCACATGACAACACGGATTTCCTCTGCGCGCACACACGCACACACACACACACATCATTACCCAAAAATCCTCCCTTAAACTCAACTCTTTTAAACTGAAAAGATATTTTTTTTTCCACCCCCCCAAACCGTGTCACGATGTGACGTCCGGCTAAAATGCGCTCGCGCCGATCGATCTCCCCAGAGATGTGTGTGCAAATACGCGCACTCTCACACACACACACACACACACACACACATACACACACACACGCAAGCACGTATGAGCTAATTTCCAGCATGTCTGGAGCTAGGGAGAGTAGTAAATGTGACACGCTGCACAGAGTTGTTAAAGAAATTAGTTAATCTCCAGGCAGAGGTCACTCAGTCACCTGAAAAGAGGCTAGAGGACGCTAAAAACAAAGAGGCCGCCGGCAGGGATTAGTGTGTGTGAGGCTTTCATGCTATGGAAGACTGATGCTGACAAGTGAGTGTGTGTGTGCGCGCGTGCGTGTGTGTGTGTGTGTGTACAGCATGTGGGGGTTTTTTTTTTGTTTTTTTTTTTGATTCCGGTAACTTGCTAATGATCAGACAGCATCAGCAGACAGCGTCCGTGTCGGGAAGTGGAGGACAGGAACTCGCTCGTTCGGCGACGTGGCGACGTGAGTTGAATAAGTTACATGTATGAACAGACGGCTTATATCTAAAACTCATAACCATCCATACATGAACACGAGGTTTTCGCATCAGTGGCGTCCGGTTTCCTGTTCCTGACGTGTCTGACCCCCCCTGCCGCTCAGCTCGGTGTGTTTGTTTGAATACATTTGTGGCCGCAAACAAACAGAGTGCCACGATTCTGTCTTAGGAACTGCTTCGGCTTTGACATGTGCTGCTTACGTGATCATATGCAGATTCAGTTTCTGGGCTGTCGCCGCAGCCGCAGGGCATGAAAATACCGCGACGTTTGGCGAGCCAGTGGCGGTGGGTGAGCGAGCAGCCGTCACGCCGCACATTACATCACCTCACCTCGCATCGACCCCCCCCCCATCCCGCAAACACACACACACACACTTCCCAATATCCTGATCACATGTTTGGATGTCGTGTTCGTACTAAATAAAGTTGTTTGCCAAAACTGCACAGGAAATGGCTTCATTCATATGGGATTATGAATGGGCTTCCGGCCAGCTGAGAGAGGGGGAGACAACTGATTTACTGTCGATGAAGCAACATGTATCATCTAGCCAAAAGATCTCGATGAAAAAAAAAACAACAACCCAAAAACAAGCGACAAATCTGAGGTCGAAGCTAGCAAGCTAGCGTCCAGCCATCGAGGTGAATCCGTTCCCCCCCGCGGCACCGAGTCGCGCAGCCCAAAAATCAATATGCAGGGAAAGAAAAAGAAAACCGGGAGGTTATTGGCTCACAAACGTCTTAAAAGATTAGAGGTTTTGCGGGGAAAAAAAAAAATCCGACTTGCTGACAGCTTTTAAGGACATTTTTCATTCGCGCTGTTGTCTGAGTCAGCTTCAGTGATGGGACCATGGCGACCCTCAAAGCTGACATCAGAATACAACAAGCTGTCAGCGCCGTGTCTCAGGTCAAGTTAAATTTGGATTTGTGACGCCTGTTAATGCAGATTTCAGAATTGTTGCCTGTTTGGAGGGGGGAAAAATCATTTCAAGAGGCCCTTAGAAGTCCACATACGGCCACGGTGCCCCCTGACCCTCCACCATGTTATTTATATACAGTGGATTCAGGCTTCTGTGCATGAAAGCCCCTAAAATGAATCAGAGGAGTCAATCAGCTCTGAGGAGAAAAGCATTTGTGTCTATTCTCAAATGAAATTTGGGTAACTGTGAGAATTTAGTAAAATAAAATGGTGGTTCTGTGTTCACATTAGAGTCTTTATTCCAAAAATTGAAATAACAAGACAATGAGAGAAAACCTTGGCGTTTTGGAGCACGTGGAGTTAAGATGACGAGCTCTAAAAATATCCTGAGATTCACACGAAATGAAATGGAACCAAGGTCACACACACTTCGAAGTGAAGCAGGCTCTGCTTATGCATAATGTGCTTTTAAGTACTGCTTTTACTCGCTCAAACTTCTTTTACTCGCTCAAACTTCTAATTATTCGCAAAACAATAACCCTTACAGTGATTTAAAGGTTCAAAGAAGAAAATTCCACTGCAAAATTTAGACACATCAGCTGAACGTTTAGATTCATGTAGACATATGAATCACCGATGAGGGCGATAAGGAAAGCGGGGCAACAAAAACCCGAAAAATTCATCGAGAGCGGGCGGGGTAAAGGTCTCCAGATGTCAGCTGGGATGGTGGTCCGACTGGAGTTTAATGAGAGATATTTCTGCGGGATTTCGGCACTAATCACCTTGCATCCCCGGCCCACTCTACCAGCCTCCTCTTCTCCTACTGTTTCATCAAAAGCTCAAAAGGGCCACAAGAATGTAGGACTGTCCATCGCGGTGCCAGCGGCGGGCCCGCGGGAACGGAAGGAGGAAACCGCCCACGTGACCGAGGCGGGCTGACAGAGAGCGAGCTCCACGCCGCTGTCGCAGTGTCTCCTTCTGGGCTGGGCGGCTGCAAAATGTCATTCAGGCGCATGGCAGATCCAGTGATTTAATGCCAGTTTTTTCCCCCATTTCATAGAGGATTTTGCGCAGGACCGGAGCTGCACGGGAGCCGATTTAATTTAAGCTAATTTCATTTGAGCTGTGCTAACCGGAGCTCATTCAAACATGCAACGTAGCCAGCGCAGCCAAAGGTGAAGGTTTGCCGCAGCCTAAACTGAACTTTGACCCCCCAAAGATGCTTACGTTTACATGGTATTCCAGCAGTTTAAAGGAGGGCGGGCGGGGGGGGGGGGGGGCCCCTTTTCCTAATCGC